>OX155951.1:260000-535000 GCA_944548615.1 Micropterix aruncella
AACGTCGAATTATTTTACTATAACAAATTGGCAACCATTTTGATCATAGCTTATGAAACGATTAGATAAGAAATAGACTTTCTTAAAATTAAACTTTAAATTGTTATATAAAATTGGCGTTTTTCTTGGAACAGGCGCTACCTAGGAGTGAAGCAGAATTATTGTGTTTAAATAATTCTTATATTTCTTCTTTAATAAATGAATAAATAAATGGACATGCGCGGATCTATGGGGGGGGGGGGGCGAAGGGGGCGACCGCCCCACCCCCAACGAGGATTGAAAAAAAAATTGTTGACAAAAAGCGGGCAAGATTCCTGAATGACGATTACCTACAATCTACAGATTGTATCGTCTACCTACACTGACAATTATACATCTATACTGACGAATAAACTACTACACTGATACTTTGAAGTTTTAGAAGGGAAAAGAGAAATAATCTCGCTTATTGGGAACCCAAAAATATTCTAGATGTTCTAGATCTGGCCAACGAATTCATCTACCCTGGCATACATCGCCTCATCCTTATCATGGCCTCCTTGCCCGTAAGTGTGGCGACTGCCGAAAGAAGTTTTTTAACTCTGAGGCGACTAAAAACCTGGCTACGATCCACGATGGTAGAGGATAGATAGGTTAACAGGGTTGGCACTCCTGCATATTCATTTTGATATTCCAGTAGACAGATAATTGAAAGATTTGCAAAGAAAAAATACCGGAAACTGCAATTTGTAATTTAATCCTGTGTTATGCACTATTATGTATCATTTGTTCATTGTTCATTTAGAAGTAAAATAAAAACGTACGAGTGTATTCATTATTTCTTTTCCCTTTTTATAATCCTTAGTTACCTAATTACCTATCTCTATTCAGCATATTGGATGCCCTAAATTCACACTACAATGTATTTTAACTATCTATAGACAGAAATCCACCCCCACTGCCCCCCCCCCCCCAAAACAAGACGTAGATCCGCGCCTGTAAATGGAGTGAGTTTCGCAGCTATTATTTATAAATGTACTGTGATGCCAAAGTGAGGATTTTGATTGTCACGAGGAAATGATAGTTGTTCATTGCCATGTTCCAGTCACTTTATGCAGTGTCGGTGTGCGATATAGGCTTTTATTGTAAAGCGTCTTGTTATTATTTTGCCAGTTTCGTTGTTACGTCGCAGTATCCTACCGATACCTGTACAGTAGCGTGTAATGTGTCGAAGCGGCTGCCTCAGCTGCTTCCCACCCACTGTTCCCTCTTGATGACTAGATGTTATCTCGCCATTCGTAAAGTAATAACTCGGAAATGATAAACTCTTTGTGCTATGGCATCGCATGGCGCGGTGCGCTCGCATCTCGTCATCTCGAAACCAGTAGTGGAAAGCAGAGCGCATTCTTCGGCAGCTTTATAAGCACAACACACCTGCAATACACAACACTACAGGATTCTATATCGTACATTTAAAGGTCACAATAGAAACAGTCTTCTGTAGTCAGCGAGACTTTTGATTTATTTTTATTGATTCAAAAATATGTCTGCAATTCGTTAAGCTAAATGGAGATTGTTAAGTAAGGTTATTTACGATTGCGTGTCTGTCTGTGTTGTGCGTTGTTTAAAAAGGGGCAAAGTGTTGGCATTGTATGCGGCTGCAACAATGGGTTATTACGATTACGAGTCGAGGCAACCGACACTTTGCGAAACACCCATCATTCATTTATATTTACGGCTCGAGCGGCGGCGGTAACAACGAAGAACACGAGGAAGCTTTTCCAACAATCGTTGCCTTTTATGCTGCTATTTTGTTACAAGTGTAAAAGGTAGAGTCGCTTGTCCTCGTGGAAAAACGATCGAAAACAATTCCATATGCCAAATAGTCAATATGATTTATTACTATTCAAAACGCACTTAACCTTCAGTAATTACGCCATTGCCACAAGTGTTCAAGTGTTTTACGATATTTTTAAAACAAGACAAACAATGAAAGGCGATAAAACAGTAGACACAGCTGTTGTCTCTTCTGTTCAGTTGTTTCGCTGTCGTCAAATAATGCAGTAATCAATGATTCACAATAATATGAAAAACCATAAAAACAGAAAACGTCTGAGCCATTAATATAGATATACATACATACATACTTTAATCATTTACAAATATTCATAGCCGATACAAAATATTATTGTTTATGGATTGGCAGTAGGTCATATGCGTCAACAGTTTTCTTTATTCACATCTAACACATTTTCCAGTATTTACAATCATGAGAATAAAAGCACTTTTGGTGTGAAACCAGACAGTAAACATATGAAACGGTCATTGCGGCAAAACGATATATTGAGAAACAATGGATGCGATAAATTTTGCTGTGTTTTTTATGGGAATTATTCGGGGTCAAACCAAATAAACAATACATGCAAGAAAACGAAGATACGGGAAACGATCGTAGGTAGATTTCACTGTAATTGAAAATCAAGAGCAGATCCTTTCATTCGTTTGTATTGCATCGAGTAAGCTTTGCGCTGTGAGTCGAAGAATGTCGCCTGAGGAGGGGCGGTGCGAGGTGGGAGATGGGAGACGGGAGATGACCGACCGCCCTGACGTAGGCCATTTGTTAATGGCAAAGAGGATACGGCTTGAAAGAGCGGGTAATGAAGGTAGAGTTGGGCCAGCGGGGAGTCCGGCGCACCGCGGCTACTGCTCAAGAGAGCCGCCGCGCCGCGCGCGATGCGCTCGCGCCCATCCTTACAAGCCAAACTTGCTATCTAATCGATAATATAATAACATATGGATAAATAATAGGCAATAGATATTTTATTTATTTATTTATTTTATTTATTTATTTATTTATAATATTACACATGTTCGTTTGTACAGTTTACCATATCATGTTGTATATATATATATATGTTAGCAAAAAACTGATTCTTGAGGAGATAGAGTAATGAATAAAAGTCGCCTAACTAGGCCAGGGCCTGTTCTAAGGCAGACTTTATAAAATATTGTTTAGATGTATCTAATCAAATTACTAGATAATTATTATATTTAAAAAAAACATTAAAAATTTGTAGAAATTCTATTACTTTGATAATAATTATTAATGTGAAGAGTAAAAGCAAAAATATACGTCTAAAATTGAAGAATAATGCGAAAAATTAATACACAAAGAATTAATATACAATATTCAACATTCCATTGATGTTTTCCCTGCGTTCTGTAATAAGCCACCTAGAAACCGATTTTTTGAATTTGTTTTTGGTTTCAATGCGTTTCACATCAGGCAGGTAGTTGTACATTCTCGGTGTTATGAAGTTGAAATGTCTCTGTCCGAAAGTCGTACGAGTTGTTGGCATTTGGTCACTAAGGTTTTGGAATTTATAAAATACGTCCGATTCTTTTGGCGATTATAACCTTGATCGCTTATTTAGTGGGAAAGAAACATAACAATATATATACGAAAATCTGTTGTATGTCCACAAGAATATTGACAAGTTTAAAATAAAAAGCGACACTCATAATTTTAATACTAGACATAAGCATAACCTTGTTGTACGTGCTACTCGTCTCCACAAAATAAGCAATTCTTTTTTGGGACAATGTATACGCTTCTATAACAAACTTCCTCATACTATTAGAGAACTATCTGTAAATAAGTTTAAAGCTACCATCAAAGCAAAATTGTATAAAAAAGCATACTATACAATATCTGATTATGTAAATGACAAAACGGCTTGGGAGTAAGGCTTGGACGCATCATAAGAACATAAATTAAAAATAATATTTAATTGTGTCTATATGAATAAAGAACATTTTGATTTTGATTTGATTTTGACTAATACATCATGAAAGTTGTTATCAGCAAACCTAGGGGCTACTCTACGGACCAACTATTTCAATACTTTAAGGTCTTCTCTCTCAGATAGGTTTACTTGAAAGTTGCACTATGATTTTTACTCATATAAGTATTTTATTTATATAAGTACGTCGAAAACCAGAAATGCCTATGAAATCAGGTTTCCTTAATAGTACAGGGAGCTAATATGTAAATAGCCGATGACTGTACGGTAAAAATGTGGTTTCTTAGTCATCCGTTTGTATGGCAGCTCCCCAAATCATTTCAGGTATGAAACTCTAAAGCTTATGAGATCTTTCCATTGACGAATAAAGCAAAGCCGAAAGAATTACCGAAATCGGACGCATTCTATGGATGTGGCCGCATAAGCATATCATTGTGGCTCAAGAACACATATCCGATTTCAAAATTGTCTTCGGTAATCGGGTTTTCTTAATAATTTAGAGAACTAGTAAAATGCTGGTGACCGTTCAGATAAAAAGGGATTTTTCATTCGTCCGAATGAAAAATGACCGATTTTATATCAGCTCCCAAACAGCTCCCAAAATCTAATCAGCTATTTCTACTGATAAATAAAACAGATTAGCCAAATATGCTGAGCCAAGCAGACTTCATTCTGGTTCTAAATGTTTTAAAATGTAGAGAAAATTTATTTTGACTAAAATCTATTTTTGATTCCCTACTCACCCAACTTGCGTGAGGGTATATATATATATATATATATATATATATATATATATATATATATATATATATATATATATATATATATATATATATATATATATATATATATATATATATATATATATATATATATATATATATATATATATATATATATATATATATATATATATATATATATATATATATATATATATATATATATATATATATATATATATATATATATATATTTTACTTCAGAGTTTAGAATATGTTTATCCAATAGAGGAGCAGGGTATTTTCTTTCAAGAAGAGATTGCTTTAGATTATTGAGATATTTATCTAAATTTTCTTTGTTGTTAACTAAACGGTGTCCGCGAATGGACATTGAATAGGGAATGGATCTCTTGGTGTGAAATGGATGACAGCTATCAAAGTGTAAATACTGTTCTTTATTTGTAGGTTTTATATGAATCGCGGTTTTAATTTTACCTTCGGAAATTGTTAAATCAACATCTAAGAAAGTAATTTGTGATTTAGAAATGGTATGAGTGAAATTCAAAGGGCCAATTTTGAAGTGAAAATAAAAAATTATTTAGGTCGTCAAGAAAGGTTGTTAGAGTAGTTTGTCCGTGTGGCCAAATCATTACTATGTCGTCAATAAATCTATACCATAATATGGGTTTTAAATTTTGCGTTTGAAGAAAATTTTGCTCGAATAATCCCATGAAAAGGTTGGCATACGAAGGTGCCATTCGAGTTCCCATAGCAGTCCCTTTAATTTGAAGATAAAATTCATCTTCAAAGGAAAAAGCATTACACGTTAAGACAAACTCGGCTAATTTGCAAAGAAAATCTGTAGAAGGTATTTGAGGATGAGGTCTCTCATCAAGAAAATAAGAAATGGCTTCCAATCCTAAATTATGAGGAATATTGGTATACAGGGATATGGCGTCAATAGTAACAAATAATAGGTCGTCTGACTTTGGAATTACAGTATTATTTAAAATATCAATAAAATGATAGCTGTCTTTGATATGAGAATTTAGATTTTTCACAAAAGGTTGTAAAAAATAATAAAATATATGTATATATATATATATATATTTTAGGGTTTTTGGTTAGTAAAAGGGATAGAGTTGAGTACCTTAGCCGAACGTTTCGGAGCCCGTGGCTCCTTCCTCAGCGGCGAGATGAATACTGGCATCCGCTGCTGTCACCAACGGCTACCCGCTTTTCTTCTGTGGTACTGGGAGAATGGTGATTTGGCGGGATGATAATGTGAATTTAAATTAAAATGATTTAATTTTGAATTAAAAAAATACATATTTTTTTAAATTTTAATAAAAAATATAGGTATAAAAAATAGTTGTAGTGCATGTGTGTTAAAAGTGTTTGAACTACATATGTGTGGGGAGGTGAGTATGTGTGAGTATGTGTGTTGGATTGTGTGGTGTGTGTATGCGATGAATATGTTAATTTCGTTTTGATATGTGTTAATAATGGAACACTCAGTGTTGGACGTTTAGTCCGCACCCCTGGCAAGCCCCTAGTACCCATATATGTCCAAGTTCCCACGTTTTAAGTTTTATTTCCGGTGTATTTTCCGGGAATGCCCTAATAATTTTCACAATGAAACACTCATCAAAGCTTTTGCCATGCTATCGCGCGTGGGTGGGGATTGGAAGACTTGATACGCCTCCTTTGGCTGAGCAACGATGATTATTCATGCGAAGATTGAATCTATTGGTAGTTTCACCTACATAAAATGCATCACAAAATCTGCATTGTAGGTGGTAAATGCAGTTTTGCGAAGCGCAGTCCGCATGTGTGCTGATTTTATAGACTTCAGTAGTGTTAGGGCTAGTGAACTCGGTGGCGGGAAAATGAATAGGACACGTTTTACATCGGCTCTTATTACAAGGGAAGGAGCCTGGCGGTGATGGGGTGCTGATGCTGGCGCTAGTGGCAGTGCGGGACAGAATATCACGGAGGTTGGGAGGTCTCCGGTACACGATGTTGGGCGGGGCCGATAAGAGGCTTTTAGTAAGCGGGCTGGAAGAAATAATGGGGAATAAATCTTTAAGAATGGGTCTCAATTTTTCCACCCCAGGGAAGTACGTAGTACATAAGCGCAGGGATTCCATCGTTGAAGAACTTTTGGGGGCGTTCTGCTGGAAGCGACTGTGGCTCGGAATTATCTGTTTATTCAGTAATGCAGTGGGATAATCCCTTTTCAGCAGAGCTGATTCGAGCGAGTCCAGAAATTCCTTCCGACCGGAATCCTCATTGCAAATGCGATGTCCACGAATGGAAAGTGAATGGGGAATCGCGCGCTTAGTGTGTGGAGGGTGACAACTGCTGTAGTGAAGGTACAACTGGTGGTTGGTAGGTTTAATGTGAACCGAAGTTTGAAAATGGCCTCCCGAAAGAGTCAGGTTCACATCAAGATACGTTACCCTATGGTCAGACACGTTCCATGTGAAATTGAGGGAAGAAAAATTATTGAGGCTTTCTAAAAAGACAGTTAACTCCTCCTTTCCGTGTGTCCACAGAAGAAAAATATCGTCAATGTATCGCAGCCTTACATATGGTTGCAGTTGGTGCGTACAGAGGAACGATTCTTCCAGACAACCCATGTACAGATTGGCGTAAGCAGGTGCCTTTTGGACCCCATCGCTACACCTTTTTTTTGGATGAAGAAATCCCCGTTGAACTTGAAGGCATTACGGTTCAATACGAATTTTGCTAATTCGACTAAGAAACCGGTGGAGGGTGAGTGAGGCAATGGCCGCAGATATATATATATATATATATATATATATATATATATATATATATATATATATATATATATATATATATATATATATATATATATATATATATATATATATATATATATAAGTATATATATATACATATATATATATATATGTATATATATATATATATATATATATATATATATATATATATATATATATATATATATATATATATATATATATATATATATATATATATATATATATATATATATATATATATATATATATATTATATATATATTAAACAAAGTCGGGTTTTTTCGAACACTTATAACTCGAGAACGGCTCAACAGATTTTCATGGTTTTTGATTTGTTGTATTTGTCTCCCCGTCCCTAATAGCAGAATTACTATTAAAATTAAAGAAAAAAATATAATAAAAAAAACATTTTCCCACACAAAATGTTCACGGGTTTCGTAACTGTCAAACTTTTAATGTTCATCCCGTCGATACGGTAAACTCTCACTCAAATTAAAGAAAGTATTTAAATAAAGGTTTCAAATCGACAAGATATATCCACAATATTCGGACCACAATTATTACATAGGTTAATTCAATCATGTCATGCTGACACGCGATTGATATACTTATTTTTTGTACTTTTACATTTCTTTTTGTGTTATTATCTTAATAAAGTAGTGAACTTTGTATTTATTGTATTACTTCCATAAAATTATAAATTAAGTTCAGCTAATCTGTAACACGACATTCATTGACCGTTAGGCGGTACGAAGTTCGCCGGGTCAGCTAGTTATTATATAAAGTATTAGATTACTCAATGCTATACTACGTCTGATATTTCCAAACGTTGATTAATCTTCCCTTCTGTTTAGTAGCCCAATAGATGGCATTCTAAACACACCGTTATGGTATCCACTCTCAAAATAGAATAATTAGAACACAAATTTTAGAACACAATCCTAGCTCTTATTATTTAATATTATTTACATGAAAATATCCATTTTTGATTTAGTATAAAGGTTGCAAAACCCACAAATTACGCGCTTTAATGTTCATATAGTCTAATAGATTGCATTCTAGTTTCTCGGTATTATATCAATAATATCTGAATGCTATTTTGTTATTATTGGTTAGATAATAGGTTTTTATTATGAATCAGTCATTTATAAAACAACCCTTTGATTTTCAATGCTATTATAATTAACCAAATAAATTGCTATTAGTTTCTTTTTCGATATTCGTATTTCGGCAATGCTATCAGCGCCACCTGTATGTCGTCGGTACAGAATGGTTGCAAAAATGAACTATGGCATTGAGCAATCAAATACCATACAAAATCAATGATAATCACACAAGTCCGAAGAAAAAATGCGTTGAAAGTCTGCAGAAAAAATACCAAGTTCAAATATATAGTTTTACGACATATTAAAAGCTGCAGTAAAAGAATCTTTCTTAAAAGAATCTTTCTTTTGCAAAAGAGAGCACTGCGCAGCATGTATCAAGTAACGACTAGGACCTCATGCAAGGAATATTTCAGCAAGGCAAGGGTAATGACTATGTATTCGGCGTTCATATACCAGTGTTTAATGTATGCTAGACAGCACCTCGCAGAAACTGCAATTAATTCAGACATTCACTCGCATCATACCCGCGGTAGCTCCATTTTATGCGTAACCCGAATACGACTGGCAAAAGTACAGAAAAGCTACTTGTATCTTAGCAGTAAATTTTATAATCTACTCCCTACAAAATTTAAACAGCTGGAGGACTTAAAATTAAAAAAAAACATCAAGGAGATGCTGATAGGCCACCCTTTCTATAATCTGACCGAATTTGAGGGCCATGATTTTTCAAATATTTAAATTACTTAAAAAAGTAGAGGCTTATTGTCTGATTATTTTATATTATCTTATATATGTACTTTTAGTTTAAAATGCATAACATAGATTTAATTTGATTATTTAACATTTTACTGACAATTTGAATATTACGATGAATAATTTTACTACGTATCTTTTCAAATTACTAACTACTTCAAATATTAAGCTTCTATTTTGATTATTTATATTTATAGTTTGACAATCTAGTAGTTAATTCTTGACTACCTATGTATGTTCAGTAAAGAGTAGTAACGAGACTTACTACCTAGCATAATTATTTTGACACGTCCAAGAGAGGTCTTTAGCCGTCAATTGGACACGACGAAAATGTAATGTATTATTCTTCGCCATATCACTCCATGCACTTTGAGAGTGAATAGTACGAGTTGTGCAGCACCTAAGTTATCGCCGTCCTATCGCTACGAAAGCGTCGAGGTGAGCTAAGCGCGAGCACCCCGCAGTCAGCAGTCGGGTCCGTCAGACAGCCCGGCACCGGCCGAGCCGCTACCAAATCACCGCCATATTTCTTATCCCCCCGCAGCCAAATTACTACCTTTTTATTTCCCTTTAATGCCCTCAAAGAGGACCCGACTCTTTCTCAATAAACGGCCCCCGGCCGAAGCGAGACCTTTACGGCCAGCGCACATCTCTAATCGTCCCTTCCTTCTAGACAAATCATAAAAATACCTTTTTATACGCGGACGAGAACATGTGTTACGCTGTTAACTGATCGCTTGCCGGATTTTTATATCAGCAATTAGCGTTTGTCATATTCGATGAGGTTTCTATATAAATAAAACCACAAAAAGCTGTGGTTACGAGTGTACCAACGCGCGATACCGCAGGAAGCGACACATGTGACCAAAACACTTCTGTTCAATTTATTATCACAATAAAGTAAGTATATCTATAGATAACGTATTTACAGTAATGTGAAATAGATCCCCGATATATAATTCGGTTATGAAGGTATACGCCGGTTAGTTTTAGAAGCACCAGACCTTGATATTTTTGATATTAGTCCGCATCATTTTAAATTATATGCAATAAATTATTTCTTTCTAGTATACATTAACATGTGATCTTTGTTCTTTAATGATAACAAGCTTATAATTCTTAGGTGAAAGTAGAATACCATTTTTTAAAAACTATGTATTTTGAGCGGTATATACCTATATACCCACACGCAATTACACCTGACCCAAACAAAACTGTTAATGTTACAATATTATACTTATAACTCCTAAAACTACAAAAATCTCGTTAGTTTTTTTTTAAATATTTATATTGATCAATACTTTTCTCGTTTCTTGAAATGATGTTTCAATGTGAATTATATATCTTTTTATATTTAATATTTATTTATTTATTATTATTATATTATACACTAGCAGCTTAAGGCTGATGCGTGTATATCACATGCACTTGTTTTAAAGTTGTGTCTGTTTTGCACTAAGAAAAATGTCCAGTTTGTTTTTAAAGCTATCACATCCTCTGGCAACGCATTCCAAGCATCCACCACACGATTTGTCAAAAAATATTTCCTGGGGTTCGATGCTGCAATTGTCTTATTTAGCTTCAACGAGTGTCCACGCAGTTGCTTATTGGTGTTTAGGGTATACATGCTCTCGAGGTTGGGCACACTGTAATAACCGTGAAGCATTTTGAGCTTCGCTGCCTACGTTCCTCTAATGTTGTCAGGCAAAGTTCTTTCAGTCGTACTTCGTATGGTATTATATATCTATAAAATCTCGTATATATCTATAAAATTTATATATTTTTTCTGCTGCATAAACAAACAATGACATAGTAACATATTATGTTACAATGTCATTGTTTGTTTTTTTTAAAGATGCATCTCAATGGTTAGAGTAACTGATATTTGTAATGATCTTTCGTAGAAATATTAAAATAAAATTATTATATATTGGTGTAGTTATTTACGTGTTATTTTTTGTACTCGTGTTTTGTATTCAGATCACTGATTTTGATTGTGTATTGTCTAATGTTCACTTTTGAAATCCTCAAAAAGATATTTGCGATCTGAAGACTTAAAATAAGAAGAAAATGTAGCTGTAATAGCAAACGAACAAACGAACGAATTGTACCACCCCAGCTAGGAGTGCTCCTGCCTGAGACGATAAACTAGCTAGGAGTGCTCCTGAGACGATAAACTGAATCCACAAGGGGCTCATTTTTAAGGTTGAGGAGCACTTGCCTCTAAGGAAGGGAGGGAAAGGTAAATCGGCAATTACTATCAACTTAGAGCCGACATAGGAAAGTAGAAGTGTGACAATCTAGGATTGTGTTGGCAGAACATTTAATAGTAATTACTGTCTCTGTGTCTATCTTTCTCACTTCTTTCGTCCATTTTTAATATTTTTCGGATCTTTTGTTTAATGTTTCTTTGGATCGTTGATACACTCGTCTATACCTATTTGCTGATTTTAGTATCCGTTGCCTCCATGTTACATACTTTCTCATTATTTTCCATATTTTGGTTTTGCCTTGTAATAATTATACCGATTACGCTTTCGTTTTGTCACGGTAGTCCATGTCTATATTCGATGTTATTTTCCTACATCTTCTTATTAGTATTTCTATTTAGTATTCGTTTGCCCGCTGTGTAGGTATGTCCGATATATGCATATGTCCTATATATGCATATATGTAATCACTTCGAGGAGTAAACGTATCAGTCCAATAATAGAGGACTTGAACAGTAGGGAGGTTAACAGTATGTAAGGTAAAGCTCTCGAAGGACGAAGAACAATCAATAATCTAAAGGCAATCGGAGGTAAATCAAATTCCAGTTCAGTCGAGTTCGGTCATCAATCAAGTTCTTTCAATATCGAGAAGCTAGAATGGAACTATAAAATATCAGGGACAAGAACATCTACGGCCGTCAGCATGTCTTGCCAATTAGACGTATAACCAGCCGAATCGAGCCACATCATGGGAGAGCACACAGTGTCATGTAAAGCGAAAAAGAACTGCAACTGATGAAGGCGTTTTCTATAACCCCAAATGTTATCGGGCTATTGTAGCTCAACCGGGTCCATTACACGGCACAGAGCGGATTGCCTCATAGGTGCATCTTTCTAGAGGAAAACCAATTTTGGTCTCTGGAAGTAGAACTTTAATGCGACTAAGGAGAACCCTCTTTCAGGTGCAGATAAAAAAGTAAATAAATCATAAGTAACGAAGATGGATTTTGGTCAAAATTTGAAACGTCCATAATACAATGGCCACTGTTAGCATATGAGAGAGCAGGTAAGGTACCTAGTGAATTTCTTGGATGTTGTTTTTGTTTTGATTTGGTACGTGCGCTGCGGCCGAGCGAGATGCTCCGTTCTGTTGGTTTTGCCGGTGAAGAGGTGGTGGAAGGAGCCGCGCTAATGATGATGGAAGACGTCGTAGACAAGGCGGACGTTGTTTTTATGCAGGTCCAGCGGGCAACAAAGCGCCGAGTGGTGCTGGGGCTGGGGACGCGGACGGCCGGACGGCTATCTCAGCCTCGGCCATTGTTGCCCGTCACTCGCATGATCGACCCGATTATCATAACACCGCTCCATATTCTTCGCCCTGAATGGCTAATATCAATACGCCACTAAACGGAGGACAATGTAAGCATTTGTACGGGAAAGACTGGTCCTATTGCAGGGTTATTTACACGACGCAGCTTAAAATGGGCCAGGCATCGCGGCTGGAAGAAATATAATGATTGAAGCGATGTACCTACATATAAATATGACTGCGGCTCGTATTATACCTTGTATCATATACAGCATGTTAAGTACAAACTTTCGTCAGCCTGCTATGCTCTATTACGCATCAGCAGTTGTATAGACCTCAGTCTATTACAAACTAGTTAAATCACAATGGGGTACTGCGGCGGACATTATCAGTGTATTCGCTCTGCAGAAAAGAGCGGTAAGTGCGATAGTGGCTATTGGTCCACGACAGTCATGTCGTGAACACTTCTAAAAATTAGGGATGTTGACCGTATATGCAATTTTGCTCCAGAAGCTCTTTGCGAATTGTATTGCAATACGAGCTAGGCAATATCTCAAGAGGAAATACTATAATATATATCGCCATGACGCCAGTAATAAATCCAATTACCTCCAACCGATCATACGGCTATGTTCCAGGCGACTAGTCTCTACATAGGACTTACACTTTTTAATAAATTGCTTGTTAAATTAAAGGAGACTAAAAACATTAATATTTTCAAGATGTATCTGCTTAAAATCAACATGTATAAGGACATTTTAAAATACATCGAAAACAGCATCGTACTTACCAATGTATTTTAATGTACCAATATTTTTTATTGACAATTGTTATATTATACCTATATATTTTTTGCTAATTAAAATAATTTTGGAGTAATTTACTGTAAATGATCCTTTGTGAAGTTTAGTAACTAGTTTAAGATTTTTTATTTATTCTTTTATCTTGGACACCTTTACATCTGCTGGAGCAAGGTCTGGCGAGTACGTTTGGGTGACGAACAGTCTCCAGTCGCAACTACGCGCCTTTGAGACTGTTTTCTTTGAAGTGTCCGGTCGTGGGTTGTCGCGCAGAAGCAGTAGCACAGTAACCAGAACTGTGGCAGTAGCGAGGAGCGATTGACCAGACAGGGATTGTCTTAAAAACTCTTTCAGTTGTACAGACATTATTTTACAGCATATATTACGTGAGGTACGCACTATTTTAATCAATCATAAATATAATCATGATGTTAAAGTAATACATCCAATCGAATACTGTGAAATGTAGATAATCGAGTATGGTTTTCAAATCTGGAATCCTTATTTTGCCAAGGACATCAACCTGCTTGAAAGTATATAACGTAGAGAGACAAAATTGCCAAAAACCCTAAGAAAAACACCCTATGAACATAGATTAAAAATCCTCAAACTGACAACTCTGGAGCAACGGAGACACAGAGGAGATCTCATAGAGACATACAAAATACTGAGGCAGCACTACGACTGCCCAGAGTTGGAAAGCATGTTTGTGTTCAATTCAAACCATCACTTAAGAGGTCACAGCCTGAAACTCAACGTTTTCAACTGACTTTTCAACTGAAGCGAGGAAGCACTTCTTGACAAACAGAATCGTGAACAGCTGGAATAAACTGCCCGAGGAAGGTTTTGAAGCACCAACCATAAACGCATTCAAAAATAGGCTTGATATATATTTAAAAAATGATATATAAAAGAAAAAAAAAAAGAAACAGCAACACCAGTGAATTTCATTGATATGAACACATCAGCGTTAAGCTGCTAGTTCATCAATAAATAATAATAATAATATTAAAAATGAAGTCGACTCTCATCCAGACATTTATATGACTTATTTTTTAAATTAAAATTTACAGGTAAAGAAATTACAAAAAACTTTAAAAATCAATTGATCTTGCTTAATATTAAATTATTTTGTGACTATTGATTTTTTTGAGGATTGTCATTATAAAAAAAACTTAATAAAAAAATAATATTAGGACTTTTATTTTCAAGATATTATATGAATTCATAACAATAATCAAATCAAAAATAATATCAATTTTCAGCCTTTTTATGATTGCAGACGTAAAAATATCGGAGAAATAACAAACGACATAAAGACAAATAAATACTTGATTTTGAAAAGGAATAACATGGCTTTGATTAGGAAATTATCCTAATTTGGTATTCCTACTCGAACCAAAGATAGTTAAGTTCAAAATGGGCAATGTCAAAAAATCACAAAATATTTAAAAAATGATATTAAGATTCAATTACACAAAAATTAAATGAAAAATGTTTTATGATGTCATATATCCCATAAATTTCGAAGCTAAGTATTGTATAAGGAAAATATTCCTAATTATTATTGCTACACGTTTGACAGAGGCCATATTTTGAAACATAGGGAAATAGTATAGGTAGCGAATCAAATAAAAACACCACGCGAGAATCGCTTGCTGTTGATATGGTCTGAACATGGTATGGGAAAATTATGGACGATATACGAATCACATGTTAATTTTTAATAGATGGAGGGGGTTGTGGCCGCTTTCTATATAATTAAGAGGATATCGCCCACGTATAAACTGCGGGAGGGTGATAACAACTTTGTGTTTCGTTTTCTCTAATTCGGTAATAATAAAAACAATATATTATAAAAATCTTTGTTCATTAATGATAACGAGCTTAGAACTCGTAGTCAAAAAAATTACATAAAATAATAGGATATTTAAAAAAAAGTATGTTACTTTGAGTGTTTTTACCAAAAAGTATTTTATTTTAAAAAAAAAAGTATGTTACTTGAGTGTTTTTGCCATAAACAAAACACTTTTAAAGTTACGTAGTTTTAAACTTTAAAAGCTTTAATCTTTTAAAGTTCTAAGTACCTAAAACTCCTAAAACTATAGAAATCTCCTCGGATTTATTTTTAATATCTATAATGATCAATATTTCTTCAAGTTTCTTGAAATGATCTTCCACTATAAAGTTATGCAATTTTTGTGGCCTTGCTTGTACCATAAATTGTGCTTTTTTTCGAAAACTTTGGATTTCCTTTCAAGAATGCTTGTATTCAATCTTTTCTCTCTTTATTTGCCTTTATTTAAAGTATTCGGAGCATTGTACAACTCACAAAACTTGAAATATCAGCTAAGTCACTCCTGTTCAGGAATCAGTAAAGTTTCACTACCAATTCTCTTGATCTTCTAGTTCTGTTCTGAGATGATCCCGTAGTGTTCTACTTTATATTTGTACCAAAGCAACCCTTTGACTCAGGATTCCCATCGATACAGCTTGTGCTGCTTTCATATGTTTTAGTCCCAACTCACAAAATGGGGCACCTTTCATTCAGCCTCCTGTCAGCCCCTTTTCCCAGCTGTTGTCGCCTTAGCCTTTCTCATATCAGAATCTAAAATAAAATGCGTAAGAATTATTTTAATATATTCATTAGAGTATACTGTCCATCTTTAAATTTGCAATTTAAAATTAACAAATGTCGTTTTAATTTTTAAAATGTGTAATTATTCAATATTATGTAATAAAAATACTGAGATTAATAATTTAAATACAGACAGAGGTGGATATTATTTACTTTTAGTTCCATAATAGTTTTATCAAAAGTCCGAGCGATCAACCCCTGAAAATCGTTTGAAAATAAATAGTGAGGAAACTAGAAGCGATAGCTAAGTTTGCTACATAAGGTCATACTGAAAGTTTCGGAAACTGGACACATATCTTTACATTAAAAAAAAATACGTGTGGCACTCGGGGACTGCCGCGGTAAAGCTATTGCATAGCATTTTTAACAACTTATGCAATTATAATTATTTATTTATTTTATTTTTTTCTGATATCAGATAACTGCGCTCTATCGGAAAACGTTGAAATTATTCCGAATCATTTGCGGCTGCGAAAGCAAATGATTCGGAATAATTTAAACGTCTTCCGATAGAGCGCCGCGCACGAATTTTTTATTCGATAAAGCAAAAAAAACGGATTAATCGAAAAAAAACGTAGATAAAAAGATAGATAATTAAATTATCTTTAAAATGGTGCAGGTTTCATAATAATACGCCAGATAGTATTTGCGTAGTAGTCGTTTTTGTGTTCGGTTAGACCTAATTTCACAAATTAATTACACTATGTAATATAAACAAAATCTAAAATATTCAAAGCTAAGAATATTAAGAAAATGTTCTTGTTTAACATATATTTTTTTCGAACCGTAAGCAGTACGCGTTTAGACGTAATTATCAGTTTAAAATTATTAATTTTCGTTAAGAAATTTCTTCATTCGGTCGCCGCGCTGGCCTAACCCCGCGATAAAAGCTATGCAATAGCTTAAAAAAATATAATAATTACAACATTTGAAAATGAAACGCTTTTGTAATAGAATAAAGTTTATTTCATCTAACTATCGTTTGTTTTTTTAATTGTGGCGTCATTTTTGAAATTGCCTGTCTGCATTCCGACGGATTAAACTCCTGAAAATTTTCGCTGTAAGATTTTCTGCGATTTGAAGTGTAATTTGACAGCTCGGCTTTGGACTGATTTTGGCGAGAAAGCACCGAGGAAAACGTGTCGATATATAGCTGGTTTGTAGATTCCAAATGCGGTCGTGTAATCGCATTGACGAATTTCGTGAAGATGACCACCGCTGAGAACAACAAACACAGCGATGCTGTGCGTCGTATAATCGAAACAGACAGGCATATGACCTACCATAAAATTCGGGCGCCCTTACCTCCCCCCCCCCCCCCCCCCCCCTGTATCCGCCACTGACACACATCCCAGCTACGCCACATCATATAAAGTTGACCAGACACTCCAAAGAATCGGAAAAAAACAAGACTTCTTTGTTGAGCACACCTTTCCAGAATCCCCGCTAATAAAAGCATAATTTTGCGGGTTGGCACATTAATTAAGGCTAGCACGCGCGACGCTCGGATCCCTCTAATGAAGCCGTTGTTTTGTTGGGCGTCGTGGTGTGATTTAGCACCGGTCCGGTCCGTTTGGGTGTCGGATTGCGAAGGTCATCGGCGCGAGGACCGGAGGGCGGAGGTGCGAGGAGGGCGGGCGTGGCGCGGCGCGGCGCGGACCAACTGCCTCCTTTCAGCATTAATAACCGAGCTTTCGCATTTTTGCGGTGCAATAAATATCCCCGCACAATGGCTCAGCGTCACGAGCCACACAACAAATATTTTCCGAGAAATATATAAAAACATGCGGACTCATAATTTCGTACTTTGTTAGCGCTTCGCTCAATTTTACGATATATTTTTATGATGCTAGATCGCGTGAAAGGGTCACCTCTTTGAAATATCGAATAAAACTAATTGCGGTTAAATATTTTAGCAATCGTTTATGAATGTACAGAGTTTGATCGAAAAATACGCGGTATTTTTTATTACAATTGTGATTTTTATTGTGTTGGTACACTTGTCCCTGACGTATATAGATAGTAGTAGCCATATTTTATGCATAGTTGATTGTTGCCTGTCGTTATGGTTTCACGTGTTTTGTGTTCTCGTCGATTTTTTACTTTTAAATATATAGACCTAATTGGCAAAGTAATCCAAACAAATTAGCCCAAAAATGTCCCTTTCTTCAGTTTTCCAAAGAGATTTCGAAGGCCTTTATGATAAGCGTTATAACGAAGAGGCATTGGCACCCCTCCATCCTCTCCCCCCCCCCCCCCCCCTTTCACGCACCTTCGGGGACTTTCAGTGTTTTCACTTTGTGACATCGTGGGACATCTTGAGAAATAGCTGTACTGGTTTTCAAAACTTCGTGAATTATATGGGCTGATTCGTCTAAATTTTCTAGCTATTAACTTTTGCTTTATGAATCAAATGAAGTGCAACACCGGATTGGAAATGTTGAATGTTGCTTTTGGCGAGTCTTCATAAAACAGGCATTTAAAAGAGTACATTTCCAAGAGGGCCGTGAAGGAGTTGAGGATGACGAGCGCCCTGAATACTCTAGCATATCAACAACTGATGACAACGTCGATGCTCACAGTTTCATACGAATTCAAAGTTCTTGCCACATTGGTTGGCCAAGTTCTGCGTCATTTGCGTAAAGCTTATCCGAAAAAAAAACGTATTTTTGCTGAAGCAACTCATGAATATTGCACCACGATAAACACCATTATTTTACTGCTATTCGTGGATTTTTGGTAAAAAATAACACCGTTTAGAAGTCTCAGCCTTTGCATTCGTCAGACGAGGCACTCTGCGACTTATTTCTACTCCTGAACATAAAGAAAACCACGGAAAGACGATATTTTGCCAACATTAATTAGATAACAAAATCGTTGAAGGAGCTAAACGCCATACCAAACATCACCTCTCAGAAGCGCATGAAAGATTGGAATATACGTTGGGACAAGAATATTGTCTCAGTGGAAATACTTTGAATTGAAAGAGTTGATATTAATTAATAAAGATTTTTCAGGTAAAACGAAAATTTCACGTATTTATGAATCAAACCTAATCTCGTCGTAATATAATCTTAATTTAATCTCTTTAGCTTGCTACTCGTATTGCACCGTTACAATAATACTTACATCACTATGTACAAACTTTGAAACCCTTTGCTTGCCACTACCAGGCCAGTACTATTGAAGTATCGACGTTCGAAAGATCATCATCGATGGTAAGTAAAAATTTTTAATCTCAAGACCTTTTTAGAATCTTATCTACAAGATTGTTTTAAGAAAGCATTATCTGATATGTTTAACTCTGTAGAGTGTAGATACATAGAATATAAAAGGGCATGCAATTGTTCACAAGGATAACAAAACGGTCATAGAATGCAGCTGGTGGACAAAATGATTCATCATTTTTAATATTGAAATAATTTTGAGGTTTAGAATGGAAAGTAGCCTTATGGGTCGCTCGAAGGGGAGCTCCCTCGCGTATTCGGATTCGCCGTGCCGCGGGCGACGCGGACACCGGCGACCGGCCTTCCAACCGGGCCTTAAGAATTCTTTAAAAGAATGCCCTGTGTTTGTCGTGGATTTGATACGCTTCGACACTTACCCCGATTTACGGGAGCGGCTCAAGGCTCACATGGCCGTTCATGCAACAATGAATCAACAATTAGATTTGGGAATTTCAATTTTTCGCCCAAGCGAGTCTTACCGCGACGTGAACCCCGCCGTTGCAGTAGGCCCATCGCGAGTGAGTGGTCTGCGGTTAGCCGGCTCCCAAAAACATGCATTTACTGATAGTTGTGTCAATTACCCAGATCTTGTAGCAGAAAGTTTTACGGTGACCTTAAGCTTAGCCTTTCGGTGCTCCAAGATCTTGGCTCCCAATCAGTCTACAAAAAAATGATAACAAAGCGCCATAAATCATTCGTTTATGTGAAGGGATGCAAATGACTCTATGTTATTTTTATATATCTCGCTCTAGCTATTTAATTTTTATCATAAATAGGTACTTTGTATTACTTAGTTATTATTTGTTATATTTTATTATTGTCAGCATTAGCTTACATACCAACGTACCTAGGTCAGTTATTATGGACTAGATTTAATATTCAAGGTCATATTAGATTTGTCTGTAAAGCTTCTGAATAATATTCGAAGTAAATGAATAAGTATTACGAGCAAAGGGCAAAAAAAGGTATTTGAAAGATTCATTACATAGATGTTGCAAGCTGCACATCCTTTCTATAGACTGAATGATTTTATTGAGATTGCCAAATCGCCTAAATGCGCCTAAAAATTAATCTGCAACTTTCGGCTACAACTTTCGGTTTTGGTGTGTGTTTATGACAGAGATGGTGAATTAGTGTGTGTGTGTGTGTGTGTGTGTGTGGGTGTGGGTGTGGGTGTGTGTGTGTGTGAGAGAGAGATAGTGAGTATGAGTGTGTCTGTGTGAGTATTTGTGTGTTTATGTACGTGCAAGTGTATTTGTGTATGCATGTTTAAGTGTGTATTTATATCATATTTTATATTATATTGTATTTATTTACTACAATATATTATATTTTAATATGTAGAAAAAAATGCAAATAAATATAGTATTTTAATAGGAGATACATTTTAAACAAAAATAAAATTTAATGAAATTTCTCATATCTTAAAGATATATTGTACAAATAATATTATTGTCTTAACCGCCTTACCTATACGAATACGTGATACGTCTGCTATATTATTGCCTGAACGCAACAAAATGTGTCCCGTAGGTACGTCAAAAAACAAAACAAAAACAAAAAAAAACCAAACCCACAAAGCGTAGGTGAAACGTCGAATTGTTCCTACGATTCTAAATACAAAAAAGAATCAAAAATGGGTCTATTGTGTTAAAACGTTTTCTGTTATATTGTAAACAAATATTGTTATTAAGAAATCTAATTAAAAAAAACTAACGATTTTTTATCTACTTTTTGAATAATAACCCAAATATAGGGCGGTTAATTCAGATTGCTTACCAGGATTTTAGATACTGAATGAAGTATGCACTAATTGAATATTGAATATATCAACATTTCTTAGTTGTTTATTGCACCCAGTAATAATACCAATCCTACTAAAAAATATTTTTTTAAAAGCTAATTGAAATCCACCAGGCTTTTTTACTAATGTTAGCTATTTGCGGTGGATTGGCTTACCTACACAGATTTTGTTCACGAAATAGTAGAGCATCTTCATGAGTCGCTCGCACGCAAAGCCGGAGTAGGCGACTAAGGGCGCCCTGTCACAACGGAGTTAATACCGCAACAGGTTTCCTGACCGACAATAACTCTTTATGCAGGTTACGGTGCGAGGACAGTAACGGTCCACTCCTCGCCGTTTAATTAATACGCCCAGGTCGACGTTATCCTGTTATTTATAGCGGAAGATAATTTACGAGCGGGAGTCGGGAGACGCGGGACGCGACCCTCTCCTCGGACGCTAATGAATGTATTATCCTCGGTAAGACAGTGCGGTTCCCACTTGTCGGGACTGGCTCCAGATCTGGGAGACGCCTAATGTTTTATTTATCCCCCTAAATCATGAAAACCACGTCGCCAGACACGAATAAGTAGCACTAATTCGGAGGCAAACACAAGTCACTGCGACACTATAAATTATATCGAATCGCGGTGGGAAAAAAAGCGCATTATAGTCGAGTGCCAGACTGGACTGGACATTCGCCTAGGAACTAGTTTTCAAGGAAGATAAAGGAATTTGGAAGATTTAACGGCGTTGGAATATGTCTAATCACAGCAGCTGCACTTTTTCACAACAAGTAGGTAAGGCAATGATGGGTGATTTCAAGCATTCTAAAATTTACACCAGACAATGCGAAAGATCTTCAATATATAAACTTTGTACCGTTATTTGAAGAATTTAAATGAAATAACAAGAACTGAAATATTAAGATTAAAGCTGCATTTATGATGACTATCATTGTAGCTATTGCCTTAAGTCTCTTTACTCTGATACAAGTTATTAAAATTCACTCATATATTACCAAAAAGATACATAGGACAGAGGAGTTGTGTCAACTACAACTGGAGAACCCGTCACCCCAAGCTGGTATAATGATATTTTATTAATTTATTTTTTTATTTTATTTTATTTTCTTAACTTACAGCTAATAATTTTGTAGTGAACAAAAATAGGAAGCTTAGAGCCATTTACAAGTTACCACTGATAATGACGTGAATTTAGAACTGATATTAAGCATAAAGAATATATTAAACAAGAAGATACTAAATTGTACAGTACGAAACATGTTGACATAAACAAGACTGTAATAAAAGAAGAAAATGCTAAGCCTGGTCATCACAAAATCGCCCTACAACCTTTTTCCTTAGTATCTATTATATATTCGTGAAAAAGGGGTCAATATCAGCATTCAGGGTGTTGAAAGTTTCGCATACCCTTATAAAATAAGAATTACACCTGTATTTGGTTTTAAAGCCAGGTACAAGAAGGAGTGCCCTATTTCTAAGTGCCCGGCTAGGAGTGCCAAGAGATATTTTAGATAGTAGTTCAGGACAATCAATCGAGCCATTTAAAATTCATAGTAAAAGTGAGATGTCAGCTATGTTTATTCGCAAAGCCAATGGCAGCAAATGATGGCGGATACAACGAGAGTAGTCTGGATCACTGGATATATGATCAACCTGTAGAGAGCGTAGAGACTTGGAGATATATACATTCCACTATCTAGCCCCGCCAACTCGCCTATCTAGTCAGAGTCCGACACCTTACGCGAGGAACTGAGCAGCACCCAGCGGGCCGACCTCGCCCGTGACTACCAGTTATGGCCGGATTTCTCCGGCCTCCCGACCGGTTTTACGGGTTTGATATCGCTTGCGCGGTCCTCTACCTGATGTATTTCAGCGGTAAATCAGTTTCAATTTATTGCGGACCAAGGCGTCCTTTGTCCGACTTTCAGGCTAAGCGTATGCTGAGACGCAGGTCCAGGAAGCGCAGGGCAGAGCAGATGTTGTATTGTATGAACTAACTGAGAAGTGCTTACGCTGCGGCGCAGACAGGTCCAACGCAGACATGTGTCTACCCTGCTCTGTGCTTCGTTGTGGTGCCGGCACAGATTTCTGAGCGACATGTGCTGGGCGAAACGTGTTTTTAGCTAGATTTCATAATTTTGCTGCTAAAATGACGAAATATTTAATTGAAATAGTTCGTTGTGAGCCTTATTGTATGATGCAAGTCATTTAGATTGTTCAAAAAAGACATTTAAAGAGTTATTGTTGGCGAGATTTGCAACATTCCTAGTGAATTTCATCACATATAATGTTGTGATCATAATCAAATTGAGTTTTGTCTAAGCGAAAGTAGTTCTTGAATTGTTTGTCAGATAACTCTATCGAGAGTACAAATTCTGCATTAGTAGAGCGTTTTTCCAGAGATAATCACTTTTCCAAATAGTTTTTCTACGCTTTGACAAACTGTAAAGTATCAATAAATCATTCATTTCATAATCAGACTCTGACTAAGTCATTTTACTCGTCCACTCGAAAATTGTCTATTCTTTGTACTAGCTAGATCGCACATGAATGTATCTGTGTCATTTAGCTGCGTCGCAGCATACGCTCGTGGCCTATGTCTGCCTCAACTGCCCTGCCTTGCAAAACCTGTGTTATGCCGTCCTGCGTCCCAGGGGACGCAGGACGCAGGCGACTCAGCATACGCTTAGCCTCACTCAGGATCGGATGACCAATGGTCATTTCAAGAGTGGCTGTCATCAGGTCAGCATCCACCCCGCTGCTTAGGAAACCGTATGTCGTTTCCCATCTCTTCCAGTTGTTGCTACAGGGGAGCTAATGGGCCCAGTGCAGTGCTGCCATTATGACCCACGTGTTAAGGACGACCGAACTCAAAGGTCAGCACCCATCCGGCAGCCTCCACCCAGAAGTGCGAGCCCCGGTAGTGCTTGCGGGCCAGTTCTATTGGTAATCGTCCTTCGGGCGCTCCTGGACGGTTTGCGCGCCGTGCGGCGTCAATCATTCGACTCTGAATTCCGACTGATAACCGGGGGAGTCTGGAAACGGCTTTGTTTCCTATAGAGCGGGGTGGTTGTTAACCTTGAAGCAACCACTCTTAAAACGACCAATCAGCTACCCGATACCAAGTGAACAGCCAATTCCATGTCTGAAACGATGAACTCAAAACAAGTTAAAATTGCTTGTATTTCTTGATAGAGCAATAATTTTAATGTCTACCAGTAGATCGCTACAATTAAAGATATCATTGAGTATTATGAAAATATACACCATATGATCTAATTTATGTTGTTCCAATAGCTTCTGGTGTTAATGTTTAGGTATCGCACACATTTATACTGAATGATATATCTCATATATTTAACTTGCAGACTAATGTGGAAATCATGATATATGCAGCAATACGTATAATAAAAAATCAACTTACTGATTTCTACAAGATTCGTATAACTAAACTGAAATCAAAAGTCAACATCGCAACGTATTTGCTCCCTGAGACGACGCGGAGTCAATCACTCGCGAAACGCGGCGAAAATTTTATTAAGGCATATAGAAACAGAGCAGCAATATTAGAAACAAACGAAATAACTGTTAAATGGTCCTTCTGATTCGACAAGACAAAGCGGAACAGAGTGGAAGTTACGTAAGCAGCTGCGGAGAATCGAGACGCTGGCCATTGTGGCAGTTCAACAGCTCCGCGACCATAATAATCAATGACGAACGTTGACTTATTCTATGCGAAATCAGAACAGAAATGAACAACGGTTTATTAGAAAGGCAGCGTACAATGAATCCTTGTCGCATTGAACGGTACGCGTAATGTCTGTAAGAATGAAATATATTGTCGTGGAAACAAATGACTTTATATGATTTGACATTGAATGGTATTTAATTGTGTATAAGTAGGTGTGAGTGCGATGAAACATCGAACGGTCAAAGACCTGAGAGTCATGTAATTATAGCAAGTAAAATTTATTGCCGCATATTTGTCACATGTCAACGGTCTTAAAGAGAATAGCACCAGTGTAATAGAGATATATGAAATAGAGAATATCACCAGAGTAGCACCAGCACCAAAAATGAGGGACAAGTTCAAGTCAATTGTTACCGGCCTTTTCCAAGCTTTTGAAACGATTTTCCATTAGGAAAATTTACACCCAATAATGCGGTACAGTATTGGGATGCTGAAGACAGGTTCCGTCCTAATAGTTCTACAACCACCAACCTATCCGTTTTTACTGATTATGTGAGAGGTGGATTAAGTTTCAAAAAGGCATTTAAGGACTCCATAATGATGCGTTACTCTAAGAACTGCTGGGTTCTCAAGTAAACTATTTAAATTCTTCGCTGATTACTTAGGACGCCGGTAACAGTTCATCAAATTTGGCCATTTGGTACCAAACTATGCAACACTCGATATGAAGTCAGACAAGGATCAAACTTGGGACCTTTGTTATATATGTTTTTATTAATCTCATTAAAATTATCCCATCAGCATGTTGCCTAATTATTGTTGAATATGTTAAAATCTTTTTCCATAATAATATTATAAAGAGGTAAAGTTTGTGACGTTATAGGAAGTAATCTCTGTATCTATTGAACCGATTTTGAAAATTCTTTTACCAATAGAAAGCCATGTTATTTGTGAGTGTCATAGGCTATATATTAATCCGAAAAATGAAAAGACTATTGCGTGGTAGTCGGATTTGCAAAGTAAGTCGGAGAATAAACGGTCGAACGAAAACGTTTCTAACTATATATAACGCTGCCTTAACGATGAGAGATATATGATTAAGTTCTAGAGAAAAGTTGTAGAGTTTGATAATACCTACAAAAAAGTCAACGACGGTGTATGTCAAACTTTTATATTTAAGTCACAAAAAGTAGTAATTTATATTAAAATAATTTAAATCGTTAGGTCTAGTTTATTGGTCATATCATTGATTTTATAGTGTTAAAATCAATGGTCATATTATCACTAATTATGAATTCTTATCAAAATAAGTAAATTTATCGTATCAAGTATTTAAAACAAAAGACTTTTCCATTTTACTGCATATAATTTCCCTTTTATTGCATAAATAGTTAAAGAGATAATACGCTCACAAATAAGACACTCACAAGAAGACACTCAAAAAAAAATTAAAAAAAAATTAAATAAACAAATATCGGTATTATAGTCAAATTGGCATGCAAATACATACATACATATGCAGTAAAAATATAACCCTTCTTTTGGCAGTCAGGAAATAAATCATAGCGCACTCAGTACTAACCGAACCACACTCATAATTTCGTCACAGGTAAAAAGATTTACCGCCCAAAAAAGTGGGCACGGGTCAGCTAGTATCCAATATAAGTGCTTAGATCTCCGTACATTGATGCAGTTTATGCATGGAGCCAAGCTCGTCACATAATAATTATCAAATTATCGGTGATTCGTCTAATGTATGATCAAACACTCTATCGCTTGTGTGGTCTTCCCAAAGTGCCTAAAATCCAGGATTAGAGAGTTTTTTTTCGACTCACAGTGAAACACATTAGTCTTCAAAGAATACATTAGTCAACATCTATAACTTCTTTTAAGCTTCTAGAGTTTGTGGTACGGCAACTTAAGCACTTCAGATATATTCGGATTATGCGCACGTTGTACAACTTTTATTTATTTATTTATTTATTTAAGAATTAATTACTATAAAACATTGATTAGCTTACAAAAAATAACAGAAACCGAATGACAAAACCTTAACCTTTTACTTATTTGTTTCTGTCACCCAACTGGGACTAGCCCGTTCTAGGGTGGACAGGAATCTAATATTACAATCAAGTTTGCTTGATTGGTCAAGTTTGCTTGATTGGTCAAGTTTGCTTGATTGACTGACTCTAATAATTCACATGGAAATGAATGCAGCTATGTATTTGAAATCCGCATAAAAATACCTACATCTAGGAAAAGGTACTGAAGTGTTTTGAGATTTTTATGCTTGTAGCTGTATGGATATATACGTTTCTGTGTCCGAGTAAATGTATCACAAGCGTGGTTGACTATATATATTTTTTCTATCTCTAATTTAATTTAATCTAGACATAAAGTAAAAACATAAGTGGAAAATCGCCAAGATGGAAAATCTATTAACTGGAAAACGAAGGTCTAAGATAGGGCTGAGTGGGGAAAGATTCTATTTACTAAGGCTAAAAACCTAGGTTCATCTTTGATCCAAATTTACGATTTGAGGAATATGTCAGCAGAAGCGTTGAGTGGGGTTTCTCACGTCTAAATACCTTATGCAGAATTCGGGAGTACCTCAGGGTCAAAATCATAAAACTACTTGTAAATGCTCTAATATTGTCTATAATAGACTATGGCGACTGCGTAAGCCTCCTGTCTGTATAGAAAGGCTGAGCGGATACTCCAGAGAATGGAAATGCCTGCGCAACATTTCACTTTACGATTCATCCACATCATCATGTGTCACCGTTCCTTGCCAAGGCTTCGATGTTAAGTATAAGTAAAAGAAGGCAGCTCTATCTTGCGACCCATGTACTCAAGATAGTGCGCAATAAACGGCTGCGATATATTTAGGTCCTCTTGTCCACACAGGTTTTTTGCCATAAAAATCTACGGTTGTCAACGTTGTATGGATCACTATAGAAGCTTGTCGACGGACACGACAGAAAAACGGACGCCGTGTCGGTGGACAACCTTCCATAGTGATCCATGCAAAACTGACGACCGTAGCTATACACTGCGAATTAACCGTAGATTTTCACGGCTTAAAAACGTGTGTAGACAAGAGGCCTTACTCACTTATAAACTGGTCCCGTAACTGACTTGACCATTTAACGCGTCATTCAATCGTTCCTAAACAGAACACCACAATTTTCCAGTGCTGTTTCTCTTATTATTCTGCGGCTATATGGAATCGGTTGAGAATGGCATTGCGATCGAGATTAGGTAATTGGAATATTCAATGACCACTTCAAGGTTATATAGATTATACTATCTTATTAAATGAAGATCTTTAGAAACCACAGATTTTTTGTTTATTGATTTGGTAGGTAATTGTTAAATAAATGATTGCTATTTTTTTCCTGTTTTAAAAATATTTATCGCGGTTATTTTATGTTGATTATTTTTATTCATTATTTATTTGATTTTGATTATTTTGTTTTAATTTTACTGGACAGTGATACCAACAATAGGTGTGTTCTGAAAATGTGGTTAAGTGACCTAATTAGTAACCTGTGGATACTTATCCCTAATTTGCAGCACTTGTAGATTTATTACATAGTTTTTTTCTATTTTTAGTTTCAATTCGTAATTTGTTGTTTTTTGTAAGTGTTTTTTGTATTAGGCCGCAAAAAATATTTTTTGCTATTATTTTTTATTATTGCAAGACTCACAATGCGCTGCAATGCTAATGTTTTTACACGAATCGTTGATTTTAAGAGACAAAAGACGTTTTCCACAGTGAAATGCAGTTTGACATATTGTGAAAGAGGGTGTAGGAAAGAGAAACGGCGCGTGTCGCCTCCATTTCCGCATCTCCGGTCGGCGTTGACCCTTTCGCGCCAATAAATCGTGGCAATAATATTAGAGAGCGACTCCCCCATTGGCTAATGGCCGAATTAGTCGTAATGTGAATGTTTGCCAACTAAAAGCCGGCGCCCGGGGATCCGCCGCCGCCGCCGCGCCTTCCCCCGCCTCGCCCCCCCGTCGTCACGCTTCCGCGCACCCAAGCACCCCAAGCAACCACTCCACTACCTATCTGCCCTCCTTCATAACTTTCCACTTACCTCATACAAACTCTACGTTATATGTATATCATCTTCACGTATCCATTGCTGAAGTAACATAATAATACGTCTCTTCCTTGTTTTGTGAGAGTTTAGATTTGAGCACAGAAGTAGGATGTCGTGCAATATGTTAGGTTAATACGTATTTATCCTTTGGGTCGTTGTTACTCGGAAATGGCATTCCATACTTAGACAGCAAAATATAGCGACAGTAGTTATTTGTTATGGTACTAGATTTTAGATCATTTGAACCATCTTCCCGTAAAAAAATAAAATTTTGGACATTAGCGCGGGGCGTGTGCGAGCGAGAAGCTTTCTGTTAAGCACAGGGACGGAGAGAAATAAAAAAACGAAAACGTATGGGCCTTAAGATCTCATAAAGTTACACGCTTACTATCTATTTTATACGCTAAAACCATCTCTTTCACGCACATAGGCCAAACCGGTATAAAAAGCGCGCAGCCAATGTGAGTGACAGAGACAGCTTATAATATTGCTTCGACTCACTGTTAGCCCAAGCACTCACCTCTGCTTGCCATTTTATTTTAAAACAAACGAAAACCTGGCGACAATAGGGGTGAGTTGACAAGACGAAGGCCGGCGGGCGAGCGAGTGACCGAGCTGTCAAAATTAAGACTCCACTTTGTTACGGCCATAGACAAAACGGTTTTTTTTTTAATTAAAGACCGGTTCTTAATTTTGTTGAAAAAAATACCAACAAAAAAACTAAGGTAATTAAGTTTTTAAATTTTAGCACCAGCTAAGTTAAGCTTACGAGAAACAGAATACGGGCCATTATCGCTCAAAAAGCACTTCCCTCTGTTTATGGTGAAACCCTCGCGCGAAGTGTCCGCTGATGACCCTTTCTCTCCGTTTCCGCCGTCCTACCGGAAAGGGAAATGCCCTGCAGCAAAAAGCGTCGCTTCCGTCACCGCATTCGCTGCGATGCGACTTTCTCAAAATATCGCTATGAATAATCCCTTTCTAGTGCATAAAGATCGGACGAGTGGAGAGACTGCAACTTACGGTGAGCGTTTTCATCGCTGTAAACACCGTTTATGACGCCATTAGTGCAATAATAAAATCGGCTTTATGAGAAATTAATTCAATAAACCTCGGAGGGTAATAAAAGCTGAGTATGGGTACCTGATTTCAATGAGACGCTGGCCGGGCGAAGTGACTCCCCTCGCCAAACGACCGGCGAACAAAATACTTTCTAACAAGAATTAAACCTACGTATAATAAATAAGTTTTGTGAAAGCTAAGTTATGAAGGACGTATAATGGCCGCAATGGCGACCACTCGAGAAATTTAAATCGGATGCCGCTGATATCGGTAACAATAAACAAAGAATCGCGTGGAAACACACACCGATGAAGCGGGCACTCGAGGCGGTGAGTGGCCTGCCTTACTCCACCGGTAATGCTAAACAAATGCAACCCCAGATGAAACGATACAGGCATTGTTGGCTATCGCGCTGCGCCGCCGAGGGGTCTGCCACTCGATTATTTTTTTAATATTTTCATAACGCTGGATGACTTCCTGCGAGAGCCGACTCGGGCTGGGATCTCGGCTGATTCCCCGCCGTAGGAAAATTATTACATTCATACATTAGAAAAGCGCGCCACACGGTCGGACAGGTTTCGTCTATACGTAGTCTCTTCAAAAAGTATCCAATCTTAGTTTTATTATCGTAAACAAATGTAACACGGGAATCCTGCTTCGGTGAATGGAGATGTGCCAGTCGCTGGCAATCGGCCGACGAATAAAGAAGTAGGAGGTGTAGTGATAGTCCGCCGTATTGTCAAGATCGGAAGGACGTATTAAAAAATGTGCAGATGTGGTATTTTTTCATAAATTGTTGACTGGTTGCATCGATTGCTCTGATCTGCTTGTAATAGTATTTCCGTGTAGGTACCATCGCGACTCACTCTGCGGACGGAGTTATTCCACCTTCCGTAGGTTAGCACTAATTATACACAAAAATGATACATTTATAGAGTAAGTAAAATTTGTAATACGCAACTTGGCGATATTGACGTATTAAACAAGTCATCTATCGCTCTCAAGAAAGCAATGATTAATGACGATGTTGATATATCATTCTAATTGCAATATAAAAATAATAATTATAAATAGGATAGAAAACGAATTTACCGCGTGAAATTTGTAGGACCCGACGTTTCGGTGACGTTGCAGTCGCCGTTGTCAAGGGTAAACTGAAGAGCTGTCAGTCCGTTGTTTTGCGGGTAGGCCGCAAACCGCTGCCGCCACTGCGTAGGTTATAACGGTGGTGGGGGGCCGGGCTCGGAGCGCGGGAATTTTTAAAATCCGTCTTGCACACAACACTCACTGTATCCTGTTTTACGTCTTTGCGTTCGGCGTTCGGCGGCGGGAACATTTTAAGAAGAGGGTTCCACGTAGAAGAGAGTTTGTAGCCGTCATCTCTATTGAAGTTCGGAGTTCTTCTTATTTCAATGGCTTCCCGGATCATGCGAGGAAAGTAGAATTGTTCCTTCGATAGAACAATGGGATTTTGAAACTGCATCCAGTGGTTACTTCCGCTATCCAATATATGTTCGCAGATCGCCGATTTTTCTCGCTGAACGTTTTTAACAGCTTTGATGTGTTCTGTCAGTCGCGTGGCTATGGGCCGTTTCGTTTGTCCAACGTAGGCTAGACCGCAGCTGCATTCGACTTTATACACACCCGGGGTTTGCAGTGGTATTACATCCTTTACAGGCCTCAAAAATCGAGCTATATTTTGGGTCGGTTTGAAGATCGTTTTTATATCGAATCTGTTTAGCATCTTACTTATTCGATCTGTCACGCCCTTGACGTATGGTAAGAATGCTCTTGATCTGCTCGGTTTTTGAGTTTCGTCCGTATTAGATCGTGTGCGTGTCTCGTGATATTTTCCGTATCCATTTTTCCTAAGGACATCATTGACATGTTCCATCTCCTTCGGAAAATGCTCAGTGTCGCATAGATCGCGTGCTCGATTCACGAGCGACGTTTGCACTGAACGTAGATGGTAGGGATGATGGTGTGAGCTTGCATGCAAATATCTGTCCGTATGTGTGGGCTTCCGATATACCGTATGTCCGAGAGTATTGTCACTTCTCCTCGTCACTTTGACATCCAAAAATGGTAAGGAGCCGTCCTTCTCTACTTCATAGGTGAAACTGATTTTTGGGTGTATGGAGTTTAGATGACCCAGGAATTCTTTCACCGTTTGAATGTTGCCTTTCAGGATGCAGAAGGTATCATCCACGTAGCGAAGCCAGAGAATGGGTTTAATTTTGGAGGTTTTTATGGCTAATTCCTCAATTCCTCAAATTGAGGAATTAGCCATAAAAACCTCCAAAATTAAACCCATTCTCTGGCTTCGCTACGTGGATGATACCTTCTGCATCCTGAAAGGCAACATTCAAACGGTGAAAGAATTCCTGGGTCATCTAAACTCCATACACCCAAAAATCAGTTTCACCTATGAAGTAGAGAAGGACGGCTCCTTACCATTTTTGGATGTCAAAGTGACGAGGAGAAGTGACAATACTCTCGGACATACGGTATATCGGAAGCCCACACATACGGACAGATATTTGCATGCAAGCTCACACCATCATCCCTACCATCTACGTTCAGTGCAAACGTCGCTCGTGAATCGAGCACGCGATCTATGCGACACTGAGCATTTTCCGAAGGAGATGGAACATGTCAATGATGTCCTTAGGAAAAATGGATACGGAAAATATCACGAGACACGCACACGATCTAATACGGACGAAACTCAAAAACCGAGCAGATCAAGAGCATTCTTACCATACGTCAAGGGCGTGACAGATCGAATAAGTAAGATGCTAAACAGATTCGATATAAAAACGATCTTCAAACCGACCCAAAATATAGCTCGATTTTTGAGGCCTGTAAAGGATGTAATACCACTGCAAACCCCGGGTGTGTATAAAGTCGAATGCAGCTGCGGTCTAGCCTACGTTGGACAAACGAAACGGCCCATAGCCACGCGACTGACAGAACACATCAAAGCTGTTAAAAACGTTCAGCGAGAAAAATCGGCGATCTGCGAACATATATTGGATAGCGGAAGTAACCACTGGATGCAGTTTCAAAATCCCATTGTTCTATCGAAGGAACAATTCTACTTTCCTCGCATGATCCGGGAAGCCATTGAAATAAGAAGAACTCCGAACTTCAATAGAGATGACGGCTACAAACTCTCTTCTACGTGGAACCCTCTTCTTAAAATGTTCCCGCCGCCGAACGCCGAACGCAAAGACGTAAAACAGGATACAGTGAGTGTTGTGTGCAAGACGGATTTTAAAAATTCCCGCGCTCCGAGCCCGGCCCCCCACCACCGTTATAACCTACGCAGTGGCGGCAGCGGTTTGCGGCCTACCCGCAAAACAACGGACTGACAGCTCTTCAGTTTACCCTTGACAACGGCGACTGCAACGTCACCGAAACGTCGGGTCCTACAAATTTCACGCGGTAAATTCGTTTTCTATCCTATTTATAATGTCAAACAACCGCGATAGTCTTCGATTTCATATAAAAATAATAATATGTACTCATGAATATATTTAACCCCTCAAGATAGAATCGTCCCGAATCGAGTACGATGTATTATAGTCAATGCAAAGTAACGTCCCAAAACGGGTACGAGCGCGGCGCGACAAACCGCGCTCTCAACGAACTGAACTTACACCAAAATCACAGTGCAACCGCCCCCCGTTAGATATGTGTGAGAAAGACGGATTCCGAATTGTACGATTATTTAGTCGTGCTTCTCGCAGTCTAGAATCCCTAATATAATCCCTTAGTCGAGTGCTGCCATTGCTCGGATCTGTGCTTCTCTTTGGATATTATGTAGCTTCTCTTCGTAGGTATATGTATGAAAATAAATAAAACGAAGTAATAGATTTGGTAAAACATGTAATAACGTACACAAATGTGTTTACAATTTCTAGATAGGGTTTCGTATTTTGAGATAAACCGTCGATATCGCTGAATAAGTGAGTTTTTTTCAGTCCTCCAAATTTCTAATAATTATTCACTAATTATTTTACGAAATGAGGATTTAATGTTTTATATTTCAAATGTCAATGCAATCATTCTATAATTCTTCTTTTCATTATCCATCAAGTAGTTTCTTTCTTATGATCGTTTTTCTAAAGTGCTATATTTTTGACCTTCAACTCTCACAAATGACAGGTGACTGCCAAGATTTACACCCGCCGCTTAAGGGGTTAAATAGTAACTTTTTTTTATTTTTTTATTTATTTATCCTATTTTTTATAGTTACATGTCTATGATATCATACTATGTCTATATTATATCAAGTGTATTCACATTAAAAAATATTTACTTATTATGACTTCGCTCCTCCTTTCCAACTTCCCCTGTGTATGTTAAATTTTCAAGAAAAAATCGTCTGTTAAGTGGAAGCGTTGTTTTTGAAATTTAATATTTTTTAATTTATTTATTGAAACAGCTGTATGTTTCCTAAATAATATTAAAATAACAAAATGTATCAAATGTTACCAAAAGACCTGCAATACCTAACTGAATTTATTTACAAGATACGACAGGCTTTTGGAGACAAGGCCACGGGCATCTCACGGATACATGAGTGGTACAACCACTTCGATGACAGCCGCAGCGAACCACGTCCCGGTAGCCCTGAAAAAGCCAAAATGACGACATCGTTGACCAAGTATGGACTTTGGCCATGGAGGATCTCGCATTGCGTTCCAGCGGTGAGTCGGGCTTCCTACTCTCAATAGATGGGTCCGCGTTAATTATGTTACCATACTAAAGTAAAGGCCGCGGAACATTAATCTCAATATTTTGAGATGAATGTGTTACGGATTAAGAGTTTTTTATAAACTATTTTTTTTCCGTAATAAACAATGAATAATGTTCATTAGTTGGTATGCATACTAAGTATTTTACTTCAAAAATAAATAGCAACAGATACTAAATATATTAATTTGATAATCTGAAGCATAAATACGGAAAAACCAGGATAAACTTTTAAAAAATAATGTATTGTATTAAAGACTATTTTAATTATAGTAATTGCAGTAGTAATTTCGATAGTAGTCATTAAAGATTTTTTCCATTGATCTTTTGAAATTGCCAATAAACATTAAGCACTAATCTGTTGCTTTGGCGAGGTAGCAGTTTGACGCGATTACTTTTTTATGTTATTAGTATATCAAATATTAAAAAAAACGTAAAACTGAATTAAAACTAAAAATAAGTCCAAACCGCAAAAAAGTAGTTAGAGACTCACAGTTAGAATGTTTAAAAAAAAATAAATAGTAGCGATAGACGTTAGAATTGATCTGTCGTCAGGTCGAGAACCAGGTCGAATAATTTTGGTTGCTTTTTGGTGCTACGTCTTATTTAAAATAGCGAATGTCAAAATCGAACAATCACGCACCGGAAAGTGTAACTTGAGTGACCTAAATAATTGCAAAAATAGATATTCTTTAGGAAAGCTACAAATTAAAACAATTCAATACGATATTCGCCAAACATCGAGGAGGACATATCGAATCATAATTTATCTATTCCGAGCGGCACTATTTAAAAAAATTATGAGGAGGCATTGAAAAGGAGACGGCACTTCAAGAATCATCCTACTGTTTGCCTAACATTATTAGAAAATTTTGTTAGTACACTTATGTGCGCCCGATTCCCTCATTCTCCCTTAAGCTGTGGAAACGCGAGTGAAAGTCCGCGAGCCGCCGCCACCGCGTGTCATCCCCGCGAAAGGTGAGTATCCCCGCGGGGCGCGGCGGAAGAGGCGATTACTTCTGTGCCATTAAGCTCAGTATGGCCGCTTTGTCTGACTGCATCATGTTGAACATCGCACGACAATGGGCGCAAATGTTTGCCTATAAACCATTTAACCGGCACAAATGAACCGACATCGATATATTTACGAACTCATCCCCAAACAACAAAGAGAAACATTTTTTATCCTGTCATATTTGCGAGTCTGCCAGCCATTCAGAGGTCGGCGTCCTTTATTAATTTTAGCAATAAACGGTGCGTTTACATAGATACGCGTACGGGATGTCTGCTTGAAACTCTCTCGGACGTAATGCGAAACGAAGATATAAATGAGCCGAAATGATCAGGAATAGGAAAACGTCAAACAGAATCTAAACAATACTTTTTCGAGCTACCGCCAGTACGAGCTACCGCGCAAATCAACTTTTATTCCAAAAACATAAGACGTGCTATTAGTGACTACGTTACATTTCCCCGAATGCATACTCCATTTGGCCAAAAAAAAATATTTCTACATCATTCTGCCTGCAGGCACATAGATCAGCCCGAGTATGTCGTAAATATACAATATAAGAAAAATTGGTTTCATGGATGTTTTGGGTCTGGAATGTTATAAATCTACCCGAAAGCTATCGAGTTCTATGTATTTGACTACTTCTTTGTGACTATTATTATTTTGATTTCTGTGACTATTTCAATTTTTTACCAACTTTAGAATTTTCATTTATATTTTATATGATAATTATATGAATTATTATTAACCCGGCGAGTATGTGAAAGGGTCAATTTGACCCTGCTTATTTTGTTTTGTATACAGTATTTTGTCCAGCGGTCGTACGCTGGCGAACTTGTCAGTAGCTGGAGCTATTGAATTGTCGTTCCCTCTGCGAGCTGCCACTCAGTCGGCCGCCGCCTGCGGATGGAGACAGAAGAGCGCGAACGCAAATAGGGTATTTATAACCCTTCCACAACCACGAAGTAGCAATTTTGTGCAATTTTTCAAGGCATCATTTTTCGACAAAATGGCCTCTGACAGTGTTCTATGCAATGCTGACTATGTATACATGTTTATGATGAATATATTTGAATGTTTGCGAAAGGTGTCATTCGTGCATTTGTCAAGAACACATTGTTCCGTTTTGTTAACCGTATGCGATAGATGATTAATATCTTAAAAGACTGACATAGTAAATTTGTATTGAAAATGATTGATCTCCTATACAACCTTTAAAAAATATTATAGTTTTATGAAATAGCTTGTTTTTATTGATTTTTTAAAAATGTAAGGGAGAGTACCTACTGTTTAAGTTGATTATTTTTAGATATTTTGTATGTTCAAAATAATAAAACTTATCTATGCATAATGGTATTTATAAAAAAAAAAAGGTTTTTTTTATCGACGTATTCGTAAGTTTCATTCCCGTCGTTTTCTGTTATATAGTAATAAATATTTTTTAAAAAATCAAGGAAATACAGGGTCGTCATGTTTTCAACATTCCTGATGTATAACCCTTTTTGTACCGCATCCTCGCCGGGTTAAGCGTATGCTCGTATAAAGTGTATTTTATTATCTAATAATTTCAATATTTATATTTTTTTGTTTTCTGTTCAATATTTATATATTCTTTGTTATGGTCGTAATTGCCATTATTAGGCCTTTTTTAAAGCTTTTTTTGTTTTTCTTTTTTTTATACAAAATGGTCTTTTTACTATGTTTAAAATATTTTCCCTGGATCAAATTATCATTTAGTTCGGTGGTGTGGGACCGATCATCACATATCGTTGATCAGATGTTTATTATTTTTAAGATAAATAACAACATTAACAACTTGCTGTGGGATTATTTTTAAGATAAATTTTATTCCTTGTTAAATTCGAGATATTTCGTACAATTCTTGTTCTTGTTGCAAACTCTGTACATTGCCACAATACATAAATAAATGTATGTGAATGTAAAATAATAATTGGGACACAGGTCTGTACTGAGAAAAATATTGGATTGATTCTTGCATTACCGTTTTGTTATTAAGATTTGATAAGATTTATTAAGATTTGATAACGTAGATTCAATCGTAATTTTGTTGAATTACAAGATTTTGTTAAAACTACATTACTCGATCAACATCAACATTTACCTTACGGCTAATACGGAAATAACAGTATAATGTAGTTTCAACATGATTCATTTGTCCGACTATAACCGTATGTATACTACTACACGCTGTCGTGTTATAAGTGAGATCCCAAGGTCGCGACGTAATCAAATAACATCACTTATTTGCCAGGAAAGTCTTATAGTGACACCACCGATTTTTTTCTGTAAACGGCGTTAGGTCAGTATTAAAATATGCAGTATGAACTGTTAATTCTGAAGTAGTATAATCCCGGTGAGTTCGGTGTGCCGTATCGAGAAGCGGCACTGGAAGAGGAATATAATTGATATCGATGTCAGGTGAGATAAGTTTAACATTGGAGGCAGGTAAGGCGGCCGGCGGACTCCCTGCCGTCTCGCGCGCAGCCTCCAAAGTGGTCCCGCGATTGTTTATCTAAGTAAATTGACGCATCAATCTCGCGCCACTGCGAGGATCTCGCCTCACTCACAGCCCGCCGGTCCTTCACAACTGGACGACCACTCAACCGCACTAAAGGCAGCTCAACGTCTGCCACCAACTCCAACGCAATATCGTCCCGTCTGTTCCTTTTTTTCTTTCAGTAATCTCCACCTTTTGTCTTCTTGCATGTCTAGAGAAAATTTGCATCTATTGTTCTTTTTGGCTTTCCGACCAATTTTTCGAGTCTTTCCTTCGTCGAATCCAGTGGTGCCTAATCTCAAATCAAATTAAATCAAATAATTTATTGTCCTAAAATCTAATACATAGTTGTAGAGACAGTTGTATTACATTTACATTTAGCCGTGATATCTATTAATAATCAAATTACAAATTCTTCTAATAATAATCAAAACATAAAAGGCTACTCGTAAGATTAAAGAAGGTATTATCGTAGAATTAAATCGAGTCTCACCATTTAGTTTACCAGATAAAAAACACAGTGTAGGTAATTCTTTATAATACCTACCGATAAAAATAAGTTTTTTAGTATAAAATTAATAAACGTAATGTCAAAAATAACAAAAAAAATGTGACGATTATCAAAAAGTAAAATAAAATGTCTTAGTGATTATATTGCAAATAAAAATAGTCAAGGTATAATTAATATGTGCCTACTTAATAATAGAAATAGTCAATATATTTTAGTCAAATTGAAAAATGATAAAAACCTATTACAGAAAGAGATATAGTCGAGATGCATACAGTTTTTAGAGATCGTTGATAATGAGATATAATTTGAGTTTATTTTTAAATTGGAGCATTTTTCCTTCGCGGCATATTTTTTTGATACTAGAGGGTAGCTTATTGTACCATATGATTCCGACGTAGTTCGGATCCCTTTTAACGAGGAAGAATCAGATTATTTAATCTAAGTGTGTCTGACATGTTATAATACTAAGATTTGTCACACACATTTGTCTGACATGTTATAATACTAAGATGCTGTGTTTCAACTTTCAAGTACTATATGTGTGACCATTGTAATGATCTCATGAATTCACTTCTTTTTTCGTTGTACGAAGGGAAGTAGCGCCCAGTGGCGCACTCAGAAATTAATCAGGTGGGTGCTACCAGGTAATCGAAAATTAAAAAAAAATGCAAAAAGCGTCTTTTAACACTATTTTCGGGCATATTTGTTATCCCTTACCTTTGTCACTTTGTCCCACTGTTCCTTTGTGGTTATCTGAACAATCTATTGACCATTAAGACATAAAAGTAATATGTAAATAGCTAAATAATTATTGATATATTTTTAGAAGCTTTAGATTTTTCTTATTTACATACTCTATTTTATAATGAAAATTTGAGTGGCCATGCAGAATATATACATTAGTTAGCCAAATAATAAACTAGGCATACGTAAACGTATAGTCATAGTATGTTAACAACATTAAAGCATATGTGACTGATAAGAGTAATATTACATAATTGAGTTCAATATATTTTTTACCTTGTATTGACATAATAATGCTAGAAAAGGAAATTTGCTAATAAATTATAACAACTCAATGTTCACAGTTTGATAAATAACATGTAAGTTTTGACGCTTGCAATCACTGAACAAACGTAAACAAACTCTCAATCTCTAGATTTAGGCCACTATGTTTCATAAAACAAAATCTAACTTTGGAGATCCTTGTTTCAATAGTACCTGATACCATTTTCTTGGACCATTTCAATTTCCAATGATGTTGATAACGTAATATTATGTTATCATAATATTTAGTATAATAAACAGTTTAAATAAATAATTTTCCATAATCATCACACTTTTAATAATATGCATAAACTCCAATCTTATGAAAATAATAAATTACAGATTGTGCATAGCACACGCTCCAATAAACTAAATTGTATCACTGAAGGTCATGCATAATGGATGCTTGCATTGTGGATACCATATCTTAGACAACCTCCAACGATGCGATTTAGAACATTGATTGATCTGCATAATGCAGAATCTTGAATTTATTATTTTACAGCGATTGGAGTTTATGCATCTTGGAGATTATGCATTAGACTCAAACGAAAAGCTATTCTTTAAATATAATCGCCTGTCCGTCTGTCTGTTTGGATGTACCTACTCGTATACGTGTATGACACAGTCGTTATTTCAGCGTCGAAGGTGGAAAAAATCTAGTTATTAAGGGCGGCTAAAGTTTGTTTTATGTTTGTTGTTTTGTTGTTATATTTTAAAAATAACCAATTGAGTCGGGTATCTTTCGCTGATTTCAAACACTATCACTTTTATTATTTTATACATTCATCAAAAATACATACAGCAAAATAGTACAAAACACCGAATTTTCCGAAGTTTGTCTTTCGAAAAATTCGTTTCTTTTTTAAATCGATATCTCGATAGGTAGAGATTAGAGAAAGTAAAATAAAACGTAAAACCAAAGTAATTAAAAAAAAAAACAAATCTACATACACACAAAAGGAAACATATTTTTGAAAAAATAATAAAACTTTTAGATGCAATGAGAAATTAAAAAAATATAAACCGTGAAAATTGATAAATTTCATAACATTTCCAATACACATTTTTCGAAGAAAATAAAACTGATAAACAATTACTTACCCTATTTAAAATATGCATACTATAAACGAACTGCTTATATTCATATTTTTAGATTCATCTTAGATACGGTATACTTATGTGGGGCGCCGCTCCTTCTGCAATGGGCATCGCGGTATCGGATCTTCCGTTTCATGTATATTTAGAAGATATCGAATATTGGTCCCGTAATTTAGAAGATATCGAAATTGGACCTTATTTGACCAGCAATAAAATGAGGTCACCCAACATGTCATTCAGTATTAGTATTAAAAAATCGACGTGAGAAAGCTTATGCAAAAGATGGGCGTTTAGCGTGCAGCGTGCGGCGTACTTCGTACTGGGGCGTACTGGGGCGTAAAGGCGCCCTGTGGTCTTGGAAGGGAGGAAAATTGGGAGTGACCGGGTCTGCCCATCGCAGCGCCGCTTCGTCTCTGTAACGCCCCGTGAAATCTACTTGGGAATTACTTTTGAAACATTGTTGGCTAAAATTTGACTTTTGATACACTCTGCGGGATTCGTGAGAATGGGCTTTCGCAACAGCATGATATTTTCAATAGTAAATTAAAGGATTTAAAAATAAATCAATTGAATAATCGCATGTAATGCCGAGTAAGTATTTAGCAGTTTTTTACTAGAGTCTATCTTTTTGGTGCCTTATCGTCTTTGGATGTTTCTATACTTTCGTTTTTTCAATAATTTCGATATTACGAAGATTATTTTGACATAACTTAAAAAAACATTACTTAAAACAGAAAACGTATGATATTCGCCACAATCACCAGTAGGTATGTACCTACATTTTAGAGTTGTTAACTAGTACGGGAGAACCCCCCCCCCCCCCTCCCCCTTTCCAGGTTCGTCCCTCTTCAAGGCTACCGGATGGGAGTTGAACCGTGAGTCAAGCCGTCTAATGGTAACAAGCAGATCGTATGTCCCAAGCTGCGCGGAACCGTTACCTACCTCTATCTGCTATGTAGCACTATAGGCACATATACCTATCAGCACATACCTATCAGCCCATATCAATTAGTACAACCTCAGGGTAATACACCTGATTTTCGGAATGCCTCAGCCAACAAACTGTAAAATATGGAGTGCCTCAGGGTAGCGTTCTTGGACCAATTCTTTTCCTAATTTATAGTGATCGTCGTTATTTCATATATATATATATATATATATATATATATATATATATATATATATATATATATATATATATATATATATATATATATATATATATATATATATATATATATATATATATATATATATATATATATATATATATATATATATATATATATATATATATATATATATATATATATCGTATATTTCAAATTCGCTTTTGATAAAGCGAATTTGAAAATTACGATTTGGTAGGATGAAGCACGGTAAAAAAGACTTATATAGTACTTGGTCTTCAACTTAATGTAAAAAAGACAAAGTACTTGGTCTTCAATATTACCAAGACGTCTCAGGCACCAGGAAACTTTGATGTAACTATTCATGAATGCTCAGACAATCGACAATGTCAGTGTCCCTCTTTAGAGAGAGTAAAAAATATAAAATATTTGGGCATTACAATTGATCAAAATCTACGTTGGGGTAAAAACATAGTATTTTTATCAAACAAAGTGCGTCTGCTAGGTTTTATTTTTCGAGAGTTAAGAAACATTTTGGAGCCAGGAACGCTCAAGATAACTTACTTTACTCTGTGTGAAACAATTTGTTTGTTTATACGCTTTATTGTGAAAATGTCACAATGGGCGGGTTTATTGTCATATGACAATCTCTTACAACCAACCCTACTATGACGTGTTATATGTATGTGTGCGTGTAACATGTCTGTAAATGTGTGTCTTGTTATTGCATTCGATCGACAGAATTGAAAATGCAATTCCGTTAATTTGATCCCAACGTAAAATGGTGACCCAGCCGGGAATCGAACCCGGGACCTTACAATGTAAGATCAGGCGACCTAACCACTATGCCACCGGGCCGTGGCATAGTGGTTAGGTCGCCTGTCGGGACTGAAGTCGAGACAGCTCTGCGAGGACTGTGGAATAGAGCTTCATGAAACAACTGCAACTGTGTGTTTTATATATAGAGGTGGTAACAACAGAAATGGAAATTATCTCCCACATCCAAAGAGTATAATGAGGTCCAATAGGGCACCGTTAGCTATATGCGAGTCGCATATAAAAATGCCGACTTTTATTTCCGCATATAATCAAACCCCGATCGATCGGCTATCCCCTTTATCCCCTTCTCGGCAGTATGATTAGAACGAGTAAAAAAGGTCCGTTCTGTAATCGCGTGATTGACACATGGCATCCCTCCCGACAAAGCAATCCTGTCCGGAATTCCGTAACAATGGCCGCGGGATTTTTCTCAGACGAAACCCCTTCCTCTGCGCATTGCTCTGCTATTTCGCTGTGTTTCACGGGGATTAGTAGTTAAACATCGATGGGGATTATCCTGCGCTGCGCAATTTCCTGATACTGAACAAAAGCTCCTCGCGCCTACCTGACAATGGGAGAAAAGGGCGCTGCATCCGATCAGACATTGACGAAATCCTTGCAAATGTCTTACTACGCACAAAGAAAAGATTTTTATTGCGACGGCATCAATAGTTGAATGTCGTCAATAGTTTTCAACATGGTCAACAAGCCCGAAAAAATAGAACAATATTGGCACGAGAAATATATCCGTTGCGTAACCTGGAGATTCTGAAACGAATTAATTTCTATACTATAAGAATCAATTTTCTCTCCAACGCCTATCATTTAATGGATATTGTATAATTTACCAACTGAGGATAAGTCCACTTCACGATTTTGAGATCCATAAGAAGTGTTTGGTAATATAGAAAGTACACAAAGACATGAAATATGTAAGATAGATATGACTGATAGATAGACAGGTCTCAGCGATAAGAGGAAATTCTCTCAATTCAAACTTCTCAGTATGTAGGTAGGGATTTTGTTTTATATTTCATGTTATTCATTTAATTAAGAGAGAATAGCGTGGGATGAATGAAAAATGGGATAGGTAATCACAATGTTTAGTTTTCAGATGTAATCCAGGCAAACGTCAGGCCAGAAAAATAATATTATTTCTATTAATGTCGACAATGTCGTCGTTTCTTACAGCAGAGCTGTAAAAAACTAGGTCTGCTCAATGATTATAAGTTATCTTGGCATACTCAAATAAGTAAGGTTAGTCGCACAATCTTCGCACCACTCCATTCTTTTAAACAGGTGCAGAACGTCCTCCCTGTATATATTATTCGGCAAATGGCACAATATTTTATTTTTCTAATCATTCACTACGCTGTGTGACCTATCTATACGCTAATGAGGAGTAACTCGGCAAGCTGAAAAGGATTCAAAACGCGTGCATTCGTTTTATATATTCCCTAAAGAAGTTTGATCAGATATCGACCTGTCGCCTTCAAATGGATCCCTATTAGGCGATGTCGGGAGCTTCTCATACTCACTCTTCTCTTTCTTGTACTAAACCCAAAAATGTCGTCTTCAGAGCATAACCTCTTCCGGCCTTCTATTACGCTCTTGGGGAAATCTGTTACTGGCTAGGCATTCATCAACTTTCTTGTCCAAATCGTTCGCAGTACAGGGGGCCCGGCTCTAGAACTCCGTGATTTTTTCTCTGAGACTAATTTAAAACCTGCATGGGTTTAAAAAAAATCATTTACTCAATGTATGAATCCCCCCCCCCCCCCACACGTATATCTTTATTGTCTCTATGTCCCATTCCTCCCTTCGATATCTACCTGAAATAAGTTGTTAATTAAGGCGGAAATATACTTACGTGTCGTGGCGTGTCGTGGTGCTCCCCACCACCGCTCTGGCGTAATCGGTGGATAGCAGTCGGTGCCACGAAAGAACGCGTCACGACACGACACGACCCACAAATGTGTCTCTAACCATACAAAATGTATGAAACTGATATGCTTCTGGCGCGTCACGACACGCCACGACACGTAAGTATGTTTCCGGCTTTACTGTTTCCTTGCCTTTATTATGATTATTGTGTAACTACCTACTCGTATTTCAGTTTATTAGATCTGATAGTTTATAAAACATACTCTTTTTAAAAATTTATTTGCCCACACAAATCTTTAGTCACAATGACCACGTCCATGCGGTGGAAAGATATTGCCACTTGGTAATAGGTCCACCGTGTTGTACCTACTTTATGGTGCGTGCAATAAAGTTTTTCAACCAAACAAACAGTTTTGTCATTGATTTTCTTATTCCTAATTCGCTTCATTCTTGTTTCGAGAAGAGTGTGTCGAGTTTCTTACACATTTAGATAACATTTTTGTAATTTTTTACATTCAATTGTGGATGAAGTTTAATCAAGGAATAAAACAATAATAAAAGCTGCTTATATGGCAGTGCAGGAATCCAAGAATCGAATTGGCGACGCTTACTTTTAACGAGATGAATGGATATGTCTCACTTAAGACCAGTAAATGTACATATCCTGAAAATGTATGTCAGTTCTCTAATCCGATCCTCGGACTACTTCGCTGACATGTGAGTGGCTTTTATTATTATTTTTTTCTTCATAAAGCTTCACCCTCTTAGTGATTTTATTGAAAAAAAAATGTTACAAAGTTATGTAACGGACCTTAAGTCCATTACATACGATCAACAAATGCATCGATTTCCAGTGAAATCCACAGACACAATTTAGCTATTATTTTGAGCTATGAATCAGCACGATGAAACAATACTTTTACTTGGAATATTTTGGATTGCATCATTTCACGGCCTATATAAACCGGCGAAAAAGCAACCAAATTATCATTTCTCGAGTGGTCATGTCTCCAGATAGCGCGGGCACAATTCGGTGTCCCGGCTTCTCGGTCACATATCATACCCCGAGTGATCACCTTCCCCCAAGGTTGCGACGGCATATTCGGCACTCTCTCTCACGAGTTAGGTCAACGTATCCGGCTCCTTGGTTTCCTTTCCTCATTCTCCCTGAGTCTCGAAGCATCAATCTGTAATCCCACAGACTCGAGGCGTGCCCAGTACAAGATACTATGAGCACACATACAATCATCATCCGTATATCCTCGTAACCGCATTCGCGCATCTATACACTCGCGTCAACGTAAACTATTCGGCAAGCGTGTTAACTGGCAATATTCAAACCTTCGATCAATAAATTCCTTCTACTTCACATCAAAGCCGCCTTTCAATACGGAGATAACTCGTAAGTTGATACCACCACCTCACACCGAACAACCTGGAGTCTTGTGAGGGGTGGCCCCTCACAGTTATTTAACTAAAATACCTATAATTAAGCAGTCGAGTTGATTAAATAGGTATGTTTTGAAGACTATAATAATATTATACACACTTTACCTCTATTGAAATGGTTATTTATGTCGTCAATAATTGAAGCCGTGGACCGAGAGGCCGGTACCCGTTCCAGTTTCCATGTATGAATTTGGCTATCGGCTGCGAATGTCGTGAAGCTGCCGCATTGTATCCGCAGTTTGGTCCAACAAAGGCTTTTCATATTACACGCATATTATTAAAAGAGAGACGAGACGAGGAGAGGCGACTTTATCCTTCGTCGCGAATAAAAGGCATTGTGCGGCGGTAGGGTTCGGCAGTCTTGCCGCGCCGAGCGATGGCCGACTCTCCTTTCTCTCGGCGATAATAAGCGAAATATGAATTAGCCCGGCTCCCGGATGCTCGAGAGCGGGTCCGGTCCGGAATCCGCGACCCTTTGTTTCCCCCGTCCGGCGGCCGGACCGGACCGGACCGGACCGCGCCGCTTTGTCCCGGCCGTCCGACCGTTGACACTCGCCGCCTTGTTATCCCGCTTGACCCACAAGCCTCCTTCTTATTCTCTCGTTTAATTTCAATCTTGCCTGTCATATTACAATAATCATTCAAAATCGCACTTCAGTCGATACGGACAGACACTTGGCAAACGAGCTCCTAAACTATTGTCACGCAATAATATCGCCGCCAAAGCAGCTTTACAAAGCGATTGTACACCGAATAAAACCAGTGCCTGCCTAAAAAGTCACTCGACAGCATCGTATACCGAATAAATTATGGCGGAGTTAACACTTATACCTACTTAGCTATCGTACAATTACATGCTCGTATATATTTACTCAGATAGCTGTCATTAAGTCACGAGTGTTTACTTTAAGTCGTTACTTTCAAGAATCATTGTCATTGAATTAATGAGTTTAAAGCTTTCAAGCAGGCTTTCGTCCACTTGGATATTTATAATATTATGTAACGTACAAAGAAAAGAAACATACATGTAGATTGTTGATAATAGTTACAGATTGATACATAATAATTACTAAAAAATACTAATAAGTGACAAATATTGTTCCATCCATATATTTATGTGAGTGATCGCACATTCAACTAGACCTACAAAAACGGTCTGTATATGTCTGTGCTTTTTAGTAGACGGTCTGTATCTGTTTGTGATGTAAATTATGTGTTATTTTTCATGACACTCGAACCGCATTTGATTTAATTTTACATGGTATTTAAATCATTACATAATGTCGCGGAGATGTTGCGAAATCCGTGTTTTTAGTAAAAATACTAGAAATTCCACCAAACCTCGCGTATTTTGTGATTTAATTATTAACTATATAATTCTGAACACATTTAAAAAATACAGGGGAACTAAAATTTTGAGCTCGTTTAAGTTTCTACAACAGTGAGAAGACACTACCACCCCAAGCATGAATTCCAAATATCCACATAGTTTACGCGAGGGTCGAGTAGATAGTTTTAGTGTTTTTTTTATCTAGAGTGACCCCAGCTCCTTAAAAATATATGCCAGCTTTATCGGTCCATTAACCACATTTTGATATATTCGTACCACCTCAAGTGACAACCTAAACAGCTCGATATACTCATTTTAATTATTTCAGAAACATCCCAAGTGTAAAAACAAGCATACTAAAACCCTATCCTTAGACTCCTTTGCTACTGTGTTAGAGGCTTTTATTTTTAAAAAACGCATTGCTTGATACTAAGAAAAATTTCTTAAAGGAAATTTAAAAATAATTAATATTACACAATTTTATTTTACAAATATTGCAAAAATAACAATAATATTACAAAAACATTTAAATATGAACAATATTACACAATTTCATTTATTTTACTCTATTTTTTTAACTCTAGGACGAAGGTTTGAGTACTTTCTTGGGCATGAGCATATCAATATTTTTAAAATTTGATTTCATAGTTGGCTGATGTTTATTAACTCAACAACTTTTAGTTGTATATCTTTTTAAATGGAAACGTTCCTAAATTTTCCGATGTAAACGTAAAACTAATATAAGTATACTTTGTTCGCCGATGTAATAACATGCTTTTTCACTGTTTTTAGTTAGATTTCATCGCGAATCAATAAATTAAATTGTAAAGGAGTACGAATAGATGGAGGGTGATCGTTAGCCGACGATAGAGGGTCAGTAAACCAACAAACTCATCGTCGAGTGTGAGGAACATTTACTCATTAAATGTAAAACCAATCACTCCAAAACCTGATCCTTGGATTCCTTCGCTACTGTGTGAGCAGCATATATTACTATTAGAGAGCTTCTTAGCTTCACGCCATCTTTTCAACCGTATTCCGCCTGAATGAAAATAGCATCTTAGCACACAAGTAGCAAATAACATCTAGCACATCTTGCAAATAAATAACTTAATTTATACCATAGATCCAAATAATATTGAACTATGCATTGTTTTATTGTTTATTTCAAATTTACTTATAAATTCGTGTTTTTTTATTGCAACGCTGAAATAATCATATAATGTTTTTTGAAATACTCAATGACAGCGAACTGCCAGAGGTTAGGTGTTATTCGTTGAAGGAAAATATTATTATTAGGACAGAAATTTAAAGAAAAATCACGAAAATATGGAAAATCCATACGAATAATATGGAAAAGGCAGAGAAAAGTGTTTTTTTGTAAAACGTGTATGTAAGTTATGCTCTACCACTCAAGCCAGATAAACTCATATACAGGCTATATTCAGCCTATAGTCTGTCCAAACGCTCCTGGCGCGCGGAGTTATATAACGTAGGAACGGAGTAGCGCATATTGCGCGCTCCCTTGCACTTACGGGTCTTATGGCGAGCGTAGTGAGCAGGTACTGTATACTCCGTTCCTACGTTTTATAACTCCGCGTGCCAGGAGCGTTCGGACAGACTATAGATAGATAGATTTTTTTATTCGAAGTAGACTTACAGTACTTTCCGAACGTCTTATGTTTCTAGACATTTATGCCTTGCTTGTAGGCTTTACCATTGATTACTACACTATATAATCAATGGCTTTACGTAATAGTAATAATAATAATAATAATATCACTTTACAAATTTGGTTTTCATAGTTATGTTACACAACAACGACTTGCCAGACCAATGTATCGCTTAAAAAATCTTAAATTTTATAATAGCCTTTAGAGCACAAAGTATCTTTAACAATATTTCTAAATCTAGTGTCTGGTAAAAGGGTTAGTTCCTCAGGCAAAGTGTTATAAAAGCGAACGCTGTCTCCAATGAAAAATTTACTCACTTTTGCTAACCTAGAGCCCGTAATGGCTAGTTTATTTTTGAACCTGGTGTTCCTATTGTGAATGTCACCCAACCTACGGAACCTGTGCAAGTTTTTACGAACATACATTATGTTATCGAATATATACTGACTATAAACCGTCAGAATATTGATCTCTTTAAATTTCTCTTTTAGCGATGCTCGGGAGTTTAAACAATAAATGGATCGTATGGCTCTTTTCTGTAAAGTAAATATCGTTTGCATATCGGCTGTGCGGCCCCAGAGCAAAATCTCATACGACATTATACTATCGAAGTAGCTGAAATAGACAGTTCTGGCAGTAGATTCATCAGTTAGTTGCCTTATTTTTGAGTTGAGTTTGAGTTTGCGCTAAACATGATCATGTGAGTGTGGGACTTCTAGTAGATATGAACATTTGATGTTCAGTACTGTAAATTTAAAATGAATAGCAGGTCGATTTGGCCTTATCATACCACACATAGATAAACATAATTTCTATGGATAGGCATGAACGAACACTATTTAATTCCCCCTTTTCTTCAAATAGACAGGAGACTGCCTGCGATATCCAAAAGCTACTACTCCGCTAATGGGAAGATTCAGTCGCTGCGCTGACGTCTGTTGTCTTTTCAGTGCTCAGTGCAGGCGATTGAATATAATGCAATTGTGACGAATTGAAGGTCGTGTGAATGGCGGCCCGTGCGGTATGCGACGCGCTGCCTTTATTAAAATGTTATTTATGAGCGGGCGAGCGATCGTCTCTCCGCCGCGCCACTCGGCCTTTGTGCGCTGCGATGCCATTGCAGCCATCCGCGGCGCAATAATCGAAACCGAACCATCGGCCCGTGAAAATATTTAGGTTTGATGAAAAGCGGACAAAGAGTCATTGTAAAGTATTTAGCTGCAATCCTTTCTTTCCCACTCGCGGAGCATTTCAAACGAACGCATTCACGCTCACTAATAGCGGGTATTCAATTCGGGCGACTATCACACAGCCTTGCATGCCACTACGTTCAATGGTCTGCAGTAATTTATGCATCGGCTGAACGATACAGGTGAATATTACGGTTTGCGCATCGAAAAAAAGTAAATCTGGTCGTAATTCAATACGCATATACTTCTTAGCGGTGAATCTACACACCAAGCTAAGAAATAGACGAAATTATATATACGCCAATGGAAAGGAAGTATCTCCAGTTTAGAGATCCTGATAGCTGTGACATGTGTGAGGTCCTTAGGTACCTGTGAAGTTGCCGTTCTACAAAGGAAATTTAATACAAAAAATATTGTATGAAAAACATATATTTCATTTCGTAATTGTAAAATCGTAAAATATAATATACTAGCTGACCCGTGCCCACTTCGTTGGGCGGCAAAACTTTTTACTTGTGATGAAATTATGAGTGTGGTTTGGTTAGTACTGAGTGCTATGATTTATTTCCTGACTGCCAAAATAAGGGTTATATTTTTACTGCATATGTATGTATGTATGTATTTGCATGCCAATTTGACTATATTACCGTTATTTGTGAGTGTCATCTTGTGAGTGTCTTATTTGTGAGTGTCTTATCTCTTTAACCATTTATGCAAAGTGAAATTATATGCAGTAAAAGGGAAAAGTCTTTTGTTTTAAACACTTGAGATGATAAATTTACTTATTTTGATATGAATTCATAATTGTTCATAATATGACCAATAAACATGACCTAACGATTTTATTTTTTTTTTATTATAACAAACTACTTTTTGTGACTAAAATATAAAATTTACACATATGCTGTCGCTGACTTTTTTGTAGGCATTATCAAGCTCTACAACTTTTTTCTAGAACTTAATCATATATCTCTCATCGTTAAGGCAGCGTTAGTTAGAGACGTTTTCGTTCGACCGTTTTTTCCGACTTACTTTGAAAATCCGACTACCACGAAAAAGTCTTTTCATTTTTCGGATTAATATAATATAGCCTATGACACTCACAAATAACGTGGCTTTCTATTGGTAAAAGAATTTTTAAAATCGGTTTAGTAGATCCAGATATTACTTCTTACAACGTCACAAACTTTACCTCCTTATAATATTAGTATAGATTAAAATCGTAATTGTTCATATCAAATCAAATCAACATTTTGTATATAGGTATTTAGATATTAGAACATAATATTTATTTATTTATTTATTAGTTCACAAAAAATACACCGTTAGCACTTAACCATAGATTGTGTTGCTTCTAACTAGGCAGAGTCTGTTCTAAGGAGAACACCAATACAAATTATTATAAAATAAAGGTATAACTTCCAAATCAGAAAAAAACTGAAATAAATTAATTTAAAAATGAAATTTACACTACACCATAATAATTTTACAACTTTAAATAAGTAATAATAAATATAATTTGTTATAAAAACTAATAATTAGTAATAATAAATAATAATACGTATATTAAGTAATTATCTAGAATAGGTAAATATAACTATGTGTACCCATATAAAAAAAATGCTTTTGTTTTCACTAAATTATGATAAATGTTTTTTCTGTCTCTCTAATACCAAGGTTTATTAGCCATATTGACAGGTGTTTTTATTGTTGTTTGCTTTTGATTCCCAATATGTACCTATATATTACTTATGATAATAACAATTCTTAGAGCGAGAAAGATGTAATGACGTTGTGCAAAAGACGTTAGACGTTTCGGCACTTTAAAGTTTCAGTTATTATAATGACCCGATCCCTCACTATTTCCAGAGAAACACAATATTCTACTTTAGATACATATTATACTAATACTTTGGATGTGAGCTAACGGGCCCATGATGAGGTGGCCACGATGACCCATGTGTTTAGGGTCGGTCACACTCACGGGTCAACACCCATCCGACGGCCTCCACGCACGGGGTGCGAACCTGGGTAGGACACTGGGTCAACCAGTCTCCCCTGGGAATCAAACCTCTGGCGCTCCTGGACGGTCTGCGCACCGAGCGGCGCAAGCCAATCGATTGTGCTCTCCGACTAACAGTCGGGGGAGTCTGGGAACTGTATTGTTTCCTATAGAGCGGGAGTGGTTGCCTACCTTACGGCGACTGCTCTTGAAATGACCATTGGCCATCCGATCCCGGTTCAGAGCCGGGCAAAGGACGCCTGGGTCCGCGATAGAATCGGTGTACTCCGTTTCACCGCTTCGTAAGGGAGAGGACCGCGCAAGCGACCTCGAACTCGGAACCAATCGAGAGACCGGAGAAATCTGGTCACAATTGGTAGTTAGGGCGCGTGTGCCGCCCGCCAGGTAACATACCTGGCTACTCGCGGTAAGGCGTTGGTCTCTAACGGGTTGTGGCGTAGCTGACGTCGGATTTGTTATGTCCAAAGTCTTCTACGCTCACTGCAGGTCGATAGAACAAACAATCGTTAAAACGTCCTGTGGTGACGGGCTCGCCCGTTGTGGTTGACATCTCAATATAATACTTTGGATACATAATATATTAACGTTTTCTGTAGAGTCTCACCATATAATTAATTATAATCGTATTAGATACTCAAAGTCTATCAAATAATATATTTGACATGATATAGTTGAAAAAGTATTAAAATACTGACTTATGACGTTTTGACTTCAGAATTATCAATTATGTTGTCAAGAAATAGGAAATAATATGGTCTTACAAAAACTAAATAAGTACCTACTATTGATTACCGCAGAGATAATACAGTCGTAATAATATAATAGTCAATAAAATGGTATAAATATCAAACTAAATTCCATACCAGTTATTCCATATCAGGTATGGAATCCTTACTTTCGGAAGGATATAGAGCACCTGGAAAGAGTTGAGAGAAGAGCAACAAAGTTGGTGCTATCGCTGAGGAACAAACCATACGAAGTACGACTGAAAGAACTTCGCCTTGCAACATTAGAGGAACGTAGGCAGCGAGGAGACTTAATAGAAAGCTACAAAATGCTTCACGGTTATTACAGTGTGCCCAACCTCGAGAGCATATATTCCCTGCACACCAATAAGCAACTGCGTGGACACTCGTTGAAGCTAAATAAGACAATTGCAGCATCGAACCCCAGGAAATATTTTTTGACAAATCGTGTGGTGGATGCTTGGAATGCGTTGCCAGAGGATGTGATCAGTGCTATCTCTGTCAATAGCTTTAAAAACAAACTGGACATATTTCTTAGTGCAAAACAGTCACAAGTTTAAAAGCAAGTGCATGTGATATACACGCATCAGCCTTGAGCTGCTAGTGTATAATATAATAATAATAATAATAATAAATAAAAAAATAAAAATGGAGATTGTGCAGTCACCTAATTAGTATTCTTAATATTATACGATTCTCCTTCAATAAGGTAGAGTATAACTTAACACAAACTGGAGTATTTTTCCGTTTCTGCATATAGTTTTAATATTTTCGGAAGGTTTATTATAACTATACAATACAATTCAATTTAGTTCTACTCCAAAATCTCTCGCTGAAGGCGTTTTTACTACCTCTTCAGAGATGACTTTTTCCTCTGTAAAATATTATCCGAATTTCGGAAATCTGTTGGAGCCAGATCGGACGAGTACGGTGGTTGGCGAAGAGTCTCCAATCGTAACTCCTGTAACTTTATGACTTTCGTTTGAAGTGTCATGTCGGCTCGTGCGTTGTCACGCAGAAGCAGCGTTGAAGAGCAAATAGACAACTGCCACAGGACCACCAGATCCTCATCATGTGCTTCTGATTGATCTTGCGTTTTGGATATTATCTAGCTGCTTCGTATGGATACGACCCTTGTGATAAATGTGTTAGGTTATCATACCAGATCTATTATTCGTCGCTAGTGACAATCCGATTCCCAATGGCATTAAAAGCTGTTGTTGACTCAGTCGTAGTTTGCGACGGATCCGCTTCCACCTGATCCGACGGATCATCTTCCTTAATTCATCGACATCCCCTTACTGAACAGCAAAATTATGTTAAATTATAAATGAATTATATGATAATAAGAATTCTTTGATAACAGAACCCTCGGAAGGCATAAAACAAAATAAGTGTTGAGCGTTTTTTAAACTTAATAATTTACGTTTTTTGTGTAATACGCTAAAAGACGTTAGTAAACCTATATGAATAAATATTATTATTTATAAAATCCTTAATTTATGCAAGATTGTATTCAAGAATACATCAACATGGTATTCACCATACGCAGTATTTTTACATATAAACTTACATTTTATATGTAAAATACTTACATTTACTTTGATTACCGCAGTATTTTTACGTATTTTTACAAATTACAGTATTTTTACATATTTGTGAGAAAACGATGTCTTTGTTTTGTACGTTTTCGTTCACTTTCTTCAGTTCGTTCAGTTTCTCTTGAACTAAAATTGGAAATTAGTTCATGTGGACGAGACAGAGCAGTACGTCAGAGCGGAATGTGAACTGAACGATTGTCAGTTTTCCGCATTAAAACTACCCTCCGAAGATAAATCTAACACCGCACGAAATGTGTTCAAACTTATTCGGTCGGCAAACTTAAAGTTGGACAGGTGCGGGAAAATCGACGATAGTTCATCCGTTCTAACGTATTGCTCTGTCTCGTTCGGTAAGCTATGTTCCTATTTTAGTTTACGAAGAAACGCAATAGGGCCTAGTATCGTGAAATTAGATTGTCGACTACATTATATTAAAGTAGTAAAAAAAATAATTATAAGAGAAACATGTCAATTAAATAACGAGAAAAAATATGACAACAAAATTAGCACAATCCCAAAAGCCACACAAAGCATAATAAAACGCCGAGTTTATGTACAAACGCGGTATATTTCGGAAATTGCTAGACTTACTGAAAAGAAACAGATGTCTCGAGCCGTGGACATCGACTTAGTTGGTTCAAAAAATATTGCAACAAGCGCAAGGGTTAGAAAAATAGCTGGATATTCTGTGGCATGCACGTCGAATCATGCTTCTACGGTTAATCCGATGATCACACTCAATCATTAAATGCAACGACAAACCATTACGAAAATCTACTGCGGATCAGCCAATAATATTGTACAAAATAATATTACCCCTCTTGTCATAGTCGTTAATACGCGTGTAATATTCCGCCCACTTGTTTCGAATCGGCACGACTCCGCGCGGTAGCAATCATCACAGCGCGACACAGTTTGTCCTTTAGCGGGCTGCTGTGTTGCGCCCTCTTTGCGAGGCGACTCGAACGGCTACTTCGTCTGGTAGGTGTTGGGACCTGGCACCGCCCTCAGTTCCGGTTGCTTCCAGTGGGGTTTTTCATCGTCCGAGAAATTCTCATGGACTCCTGCGGGGAACTTCGACAGCAGTCGATGAAACAGAGTTTGTTGTCGACAATAATAATAAAGGTCATCATTGTTGTTATTTTTGACACAATGTAACCAATTTTAAAGTTTTGACAAAATATAGTCAGTTAATACATATGTATAACGAACAATGCAATGGTGGTGAATATACTCGTCTTATAGATAGTTTATTTTTGAAAATACGGTACTCATAGTCCTTATAAATTCCATGTCGTATAAAAAAGTTAAACCTGTGCATAGCATACGAATACGTCTAAATAAAGAAATTACATTATAGGTTTTATGAAGATAGGTAGCTATATTACTACATATTATAATCTCTTGCAGTAAATTTATGTCTGGAGGTAGCACGTCCGACATTTCATAGCAAAAATATAATAAATTAATAGTTTAAAAGAACCACTAAAAACACGCTTTTATAAATGCACGTTAAAACCAAAAATTTTTATACAGGCACCTATGTCAATATTTACACTATTTACACTCAATATTTACGAGTCAATATATAATAGGTTTGTTATAACCATGAAACCTGATCGTGTTCAAAGTCCATTACGTGACCTTTCTCACAAGTGCAAACACGACTATGATACGATATTCCATCAGGTAATGCCAGTTCCTGTCTTCCGGCTTCATAATCAGACCTTGAAACTTAATCGTGCTCAAAGTTCATTACAAGACCTTTCTAACAAGTCCAAACACGGCTATGATACGTCATTCCATCATGGAATACCAGTGCCTATCTTCCGGCTTCATCATCAGACCTTGAAACCTAATCGTAGTAAAAGTTTATTCCAAGACTTTTCTAACAAGTCCAAACACAGCTATGATACGATGTTCCATCATGAAGTTCCAGTTCAATCTTCCGACTCGATCATCAGATCAGTTCGACAGTACCATATTATTGCTGTTGCCTGACCGATCCGGCTATGGACATCGGCCGTCGATGCCACTTTCTTTTCCGTAACCAACGATCCTAAATACTTGAATTGTTGGACCTGTTCGATTTGGGTTCCATCGAGGTAAACGCTGGCCTTCGAACCGTGGACTATAATTTGTCTCATCACAGAAGTTTTCTCTAAGGAGAAAGGGGAAGAAGGGGAGAGGGGGAGAGAGGGGGAGAGGGAGAGAGAGAGAATTCAAAATGGAGGCGAATGCTCTGAATCGGCTGATCTCATGGATTGCCAAATGCACAGATTTTGCATCTCGATAAAAATGCACTATTTCGTAGTCATCAATGGCAGACTATAAATAGAGCACGATTTCTGACTCAAACAAAAAAATACAACTTTGGAATACCGAATGACCTAAGATGGCTGCTATGAATATCATCCGATATAAGATAGGCTATACATAAGGTTAATGGTAATTCAGATGTGTTTTTTGTGGGCCCCGCAAGGGCAACGCCTTGGCGAGCGTGGAGCCGCGTTGTCTGGCACCTCCGCGGCCCAGGCGGAGGAAGCACTCGGCGGGGGAGCTCGCAGGAATGCCGTCACCCTTCCCCTTCCCCCTCCACCCCCGCTCCACTCAATATAAATCTCCCGGTGCATTCGCCCGCTTACACAAAGCCGCTTCTTCAGCGATGCACCTTTCCTTTCCCCAAATACTTAAGCGTTTCATAACACACAACTGACCGCTCCTCATTGTTGCCTCACCATTTTTATTCGCGCTCAAAGGACGCTTCGCGGCCGCCACAATGACGCATAGTTATCACGATTCTCCACGGCATTCTCCTCTCTTCTCAGAGAGAGAGAGCACGCCGAAGAATAGAATGCTTCCAGTTAACTGCCACTTTGCTGCATACATGGCAATACCCAGAGCCACTGCGACGCAATTTTAATGACAAACGAATTGCCATTGAAATAGGGGTTAGAAATTTCGATGTCTGGAAACAGTATTGTTTCCAGTATTGTTTCGACATATAAACTATCTCTATTTCGACTATCTCCCGTGAGGTGACCGCAGAAGACTTAGGGGCAAAAAAGTCCACCGTCAAGCTCCGCAACATGCCCGTAAGAGGCTAACGCCTTATCCGCGAGATAGCATGTATGTCGCCCAGCGGGCTGACACTCGCGCTCTTACTTCCAGTTGCGACCTTTATGTTTGCAATAGAAAATAACAATTTTTAGGTTTTGTATTTGAGATTTTTCTTTCATTAAATATAGGTACCTACTTGGTCATTTACCCTACAATGTGGAAATGGCCTATGTTTAGTAACTTAACGTTTAATTTTTTTTTCTAAATAAGGCTTTTCCTACTATCCTACTACCTTTACTATCTAAATATCAAGTAAGTAGTAGTATAAATGTCTAAATGTCAATAAATTAACATACCTTAATATATCGTGTTTATTATCAGATGAAATGTCTGATTGAATACATTCCGGAAATATAGATCTATTTATATAGATACATTTATAAACCACTAATATTCCATAAAAACAACCCGTTATTATATAAATAATTATAAATACAATTGTTCACTTTCTGTAACGATAGTCGTGTTTTGTATTCTTTTTGATATATTACCTTGTTTTATTTTACGCTTGATGTATAAAGTTTGCATTAATTTGTGAACTGTTATGTAGATACCTATGGCATCTACATAACAGCATCCCTAGATACGGGTCTCTGACCTAGTTAGATGTGCTCAATCTCTCCCAACTCAACCATATTAAGTAAATGGTGTTTATATGACATATTATATGAAGTTATTGTAAATAAATAAATAAATAAATAAAAAAAATAAATTAAGCATTGTACATTTTGTACCTCTGAAATTCAAAAAAAATATGGTAAGGCAAAATAAACTATCATGTATTTTGTTAGCTAAGTTATTACAGATTCCATAATAATCCAGCGTTTAAAGGTTTTTTAAAAACTTTCTTATGTTTTTTATTATTTTTATTTAGGAAACAGACAGCTGTTTCAATACATTACATACAGAATTATAAAATTTCGAAACAAAGCCATACATGTTTCCATTTATAGAATTACTTTTATTTTCAAATAAACACACATAGAGGAGGTGAAAGTGAATACACGTTATATAATACAGTCATTCATAGGGGGAAGTCCCCGAACGCCGGACGGCACCTAGCGTCGGACACTAATAGTATCTCGACAATTCGCGGCGCGATGAAAAGGAAAAGCGACGCTAGGTGCCGTCCGGCGTTAGGGGACTTCCCCCTACATACAGGTAATTTAAATATATTAATTATTATTGGATATTATTAATTTAAATAAATATTTTAATATATATTGCAATTACAATGACATGTCAACACCGTTATTAATAATCGCTTTCTTGAGAGCGATAGATGACGCGTTGAATACGTCAATATCACCGAACTGCATATTACACATTTTACTTACGCTATAAATGTAACAGTTTTATGCATAATTAGTGCCAACCTGCGGAAGGTGGAATAACTCCGTTGGGCGAATGAGTCGCGATGGTACACTAACAATCGAGTAACCTGTCAACGACTAATGGAAAAATACCACATCTGCGCATTTTTTTCTTGGTTGTAATAACTGAAGCTCATGAAATAGTAGATTGTATCACAAGGGAGCAAAATAATATTTTTAAGGCGAGGGCGCTTTTTTGAATCCAGAGCGAAGTGAGGGATTCTTTAGTAGAATCCTGAACGTAACGAGGGATTCAAAAAAGCGCCCGAGCCAAAAATATTTTCCGCCCGAGTGATACACTCTACTTTTCATCACCCTCTATGAAAAAATAAAAGGCGCTTTATATTTTATTGTAATATTATTATTTAATAAAACATAGAGTATCAACTCTCTAATAATAAAACAACTAAACACTTATATTTACATTTGAGACATTTTCGCAATTATGAATATTTATTCTTACAGTTTTATTAGGAATTGAGATTGTTGTAGATTTCATATTCTGCGTGTTTTAATATAATGTCCGAATCTGGCTCATTTTGAGGAAAATGTGACGGTGAATCTCGTTGTTTGGATGTAGATGGGCGCGGCGATAGTGGCATTTGTTCGCGCGTTTTTGATTTCATTTGTTTTTTTATTCAGCCGACGACGCGACTAGGGCTCGTCGTACCAGCCAGTCTTTATTCAAACAATATTTGCGTTCGATTTCTTCGGCGCTGAAGACTAAGATGTTCCAAATTCAAGTGCGCCGCAAAGATAAATTGCGGCGCACTTATTCAAAAAGTGAGCCGCGAAGATAATTGCGGCGCACTTATAAAGTTTCCTATAGAAAACACCACTTTTGGGCGCACTTAAAGGCGAACCAAGTCGTCTTTTTCGAATAGATGGGATGAAAAGTATAATAGCTACTTTGTTGTCATTGGGCAAGGACAAAGTGAACGATAATTCAAATGTTTCAACAATAAAAATTTGAATCGCTGAGAAGTACTAAGAACTGCTTTTATATGTATAGCAGGCAACTGTTTAACCATGTGTACAAATTAATTATAATTATATAGCTACGTCTTCGCTTTCTGACCCCCCAAACATGCGTGGCTCGTAATTCTATCCATCCATTATAACCCTCCTCATCGTCTGACCCGCTCCATAACTAAACTACAGCCAACTACATTCGTCTAAGTGACCCGCGACTTGCCTAACTCCATTATTGAGTCCTTTCCGGCGTCGGCGGCATTGTTTCGCTCTTTCTCGCATTCAGGCATTCAGGGCGGACACTTGTAATGGAATGGAATGGAATGGAATGACCGAAGGAATTATTCACAACTATTTGACGAAACAACGGATAATACGCACCTTTCAGCTATTGCGACCACTGTAGTGGGTCCTTAATTAATGACTTAAAACTAGGAGAAGGGTACCTGATGAGAGATATATCTGTAAAATAGATTCTAATGAATTATTAAATATAAGATCACTGGAGAAAATATCTATTGCAAAATATATAGACATATGGCATAGGCATAGATATATGGAAAATCTCTTTCACAATCTCTTCACTTACCTTTTTTTGACTATGTAGATGTGGCTTATCTCGGTTGACCAGAGAAACAAATTAATAAACTTGAATGTTTGCAATATGATCACGCTTCCGAATATAGGGCCCAATTAAAGAGGCTGCCAGTACGCCAAAGGAGAAATGTTCATATAGGTACTTGCTCTCTATTGTGTACTCTCCTAATCAAGACCATCCTAACTCCACGTACCATTAGTTCCTATGGCCTCGAATTTCGGTCAGCCTCCGACAATACTCAAAATTCCTCGCCATAGTGCTGATTTCTACTCCTACTCTTTCTATGTCCATGGTGCAAGAATCTGGGGGTTTAGGGGGTTAATGGGCCCTTGCTGAGTTGGCCACGAAGACCTATTCTGTTCAGGGTTGGTCACACTCACGGGTCAACACCTATCCGACGGCCTCCACGCATGAAGTGCGAGCCTGGGTAGGACTCTGGCCTTATGGTTAGTTTCTCCTGGGATTCAACCTTCTGGCGCTCCTGGACGGTCTGCGCACCGTGCGGCATAAACCAATCGATTGCACACTCTGAGTAACATATTGAGATGTCAACCACAACGGGCGAACTTGTCACCGCAGGACGTTTTAACGATTCTTCGTTCTATCGACCGTGCAGTGAGCGTAGAAGACTTTGGACATAACAAATCCGACGTCTAGCTACGCCACAACCCGCAAGAAGCCAACGCCTTTACCGCGAGAAAGCCAGTATGTTACCTGGCGGGCCGACACTCACGCCCTTGCTTCCAATTGTGACCAGATTTCTCCGGTCTCTCGATTGGTTCCGAGTTCGAGGTCGCTTGCGCGGTCCTCTCCCTTACGAAGCGGTGAAACGGTGTGCACCGAATCTATCGCGGACCAAGGCGTCCTTTGCCCGACTCTGAACCGGAATCGGATGGCCAATGGTCATTTCAAGAGAAGTCGCCGTAAGGTAGGCAACCACCCCCGCTCTATAGGAAACAATACAGTTCCCAGACTCCCCCGACTGTTAGTCGGAGAGCACAATCGATTGGCTTGCGCCGCTCGGTGCCATGCGCGACCGTCCAGGAGCGCCAGAGGTTTGATTCCCAGGGGAGACTGTTGACCCAGTGTCCTACCCAGGTTCGCACCCCATGCGTGAAGGCCATCGGATGGGTGTTGACCCGTGAGTGTGACCGACCCTGAACACATGGGTCATCGTGGCCACCTCATCATGGGCCCGTTAGCTTTCAAAACAGTCGGGGGAGTCTGGAAGCAGTACTGTTTCCTATAGACCGGGGGTTGTGGCGGACCTTACGGCGACTGCTCTTGAAACGACCATCGGCTACCCGATCCTGGGCGAACAGCCGGGTAAAGGACGCTGTGGTCCGCGATAGACTCGGTTTACACCGTTTCACCGCTTCGTAAGGGAGAGGACCGCGCAACTCCTAACCAATTGAAAGACTGGAGTAATCTGGTCGCAATTGGAAGTAAGGGCGTGAGTGTAAGCCCGCCGGGTAACACTCCTGGCTATCTCGCGGTTAAGGAGTTGGCCTCTAACGGGTTTGTGGCGGAGCTAGACGGTGGACCGTTTTGTCCAAGTTTTCTGCGCTCACTCCAGGGAGATAGAACGACTAATCGTTAAAACTTCCTGAGGTGACGGGCTCGCCCGCTGTAGTCGACAACCCTAGTTGCAAGAATCTGGAACGATCTCCCTAGAATTATTCAAGACTCACCTCAAACAGTACTACTTTTCTAAGATGTAACCAGTTCTTCCCTTTCTTTCTCCTTCTTCTCCCGATTTCCTCTCCTCGGAGATCCTTAGTTTTAAATTTATTAGTTTGTATTTTATGCAACAAATGTATTTGCTTAAAAATCTTTATTTCCACAACGAGCGCATATACTACTGCTCTGTAATTAGGTTACTTGCAAGATATTGCTATATGGCAATAAGCTCGCTTTTTATATTTTAATATTTAAGTGCAAACATAAAGTTTATTATTATTTATTAATAGTGTGTGTTCGTGGTATCAATAAGTTTAAAAACTATTTTGATAAAAGGAAAGTAATAGCATTTTGATAAGTGGAAAGTATCAGATATTATAAACAATGAACTTCAGATATGGAATGATATTAGCAGTTTCATGCTTGAACTTCAATGCCTTGATATCGACCCATAAATCGATGAGTGACTAGTTAGGATTGAATGGAGAAACTTGTCAAGCAGGTAATGAGGCCGCTCTCGGTCTATTCTATATCAAGTGCGGGCGGCGTGAACAATCCTCAGCGACTTAATAACAAATAACAATTATATTAATCCAGCTGAACAATGAGTCAACCCGGATAAAGCCGAGGAGAGTGAAGAGCGTGCAAGGCGTCTTCGAGAGATCCCATCTCGCGCGTCGTCTCACAGCTACACCGACCAATCTGCTTGCAGTGCGTGAGTCAAAATAATACATATGGACTAGAAGTAATTTCAATGTAATTATATAAATGTATGTAAAACCAATAAGTTGGTTATCAAGTTACACGACAGCACACTACAGTTTTAAACTATTCAAAAAATCTTTCCGGTACTCTGTTTTTATTTTGACTTCCATTTTTCGCCCGTGATTTTATTCTTGAACCTTGATTATAAAATTGAATTTCTTTCTTAAAACATTTCATGACGCCTGCTATCAAAGTTTTTTTATGCCTGTATAAACTTTGTCTGCCTACATCAGTATGAGTATTCGTCAGCATCTGGAAATCTCTACCAATAACTCGTATAATACACATTATTATTGTTTATATATGTTATTAGATTGCTCAACTCCATAGTACGATGTTGCAACCCTTATGCGCTGACAAAATGCATGTGGAGCCGATAGCATTGACGGCAAAACTAATAGCAATTTATTGGGCCATCTATAATAACATTGACAATTAATGTTCTTTTATAAAGGACTAAATGATTATAAAAAACAATAATTTAACCAATGATAATAATATATCATAATGAATCACAGATGAAATAAATCTTTTATTATTACGCACACGAAACCCACTAGACAACTCCTGAGTGATAATTTGAATGTACCCAGGATGAAGACGACTTTCGGACAGCGACACTACTCTTTCATAGCTACAAGACTTTATAATAAATTAAGCAGTGACATAAAAACCAGCCCCAATTGTCATTTGTTTAAAAGCAAAATAAATAAATGGCTGTTGTAAGAAGAGCGTTTATCTATCCATGCCATGATCGATGTAGTAGAATAACTTTAAGTTGACTTACATATATTGTGTTTATATATACGTATGTGTGTATATGTGTATATGTGTATTCTAATGCATTTAGTATTTCTATTTCCTCTAAAATATTGTAATTTCTATAAAAAAAAATATTATTATATATATTTATTATTATTACGTATATATATATTTTAATTATTTTTATTTTTATTGTGTTTGGTTGGTTCATCGGCCCTCGTTTTAAATGTAAAAATATAAATTGCTTGCTCTGGAACGGGTATATCCCAGTTGGGCAGCACTAACCAGTGAATGAAAGAGGAAAGTTTTTGCCATTTGTTTTAATATTATAGTTATTGTAAATGGTTAATTTGATCATTCCAATAAAATAAAATAAATAAATAACAACATTTTTATTGAAACCTGTATACTATATTAAAATTGATATATTTATGTAAATAATAATAAAATAATAGGAGCTATGATTTAAAAAATGTTTATTATATTGAAATTTTATACCGCATAGCATCGATATAGCGATGCCGCATAGGCGTATTTAGAGCGCCATCTACAGTACACCGCCACACTCTTATACCACGAAAGTCGATATATTGAACATAAAAATATAATATTAATCATTTCTTGGAATTATGGGTGCTACCTATACGTTGCGTTTCATATTAAAACCCTAGTTGTCATATCGTAGTACGACGTTGAGCAATACGCTATAAAATCAACGATATTATTAAGTCTGCCTAGGATGACGCCTTTTGTTTACAAATCATCGTATTTTATATTAGAAGCAACTAAAACAAGGCTAATATTATACCTGGGCATATTAAATAAGAACGCTTCCGACGCAACGTCAAAATGTGTACAGTCTTTAATTTAAAGTTCCTAACGTATTTATCTGGAGAGTTGGTAGAGTAAAATGCCCAAATGCGGACCGTTCTCGTATTAGAGATCTGTGCACCAGACTGAATCTAGTAGCAAATCTTTTACCTTTTTTGCCTAAAGATGACATTTTCTTTTAAGGTGGACCAATTTACAGAATATTCAGGATTATATAATAAAAATAAAATTGAAAAAAAACAATATTTCTAGTAACGAGAGTTGAAACACCATCACAGACTGTTGATTTCCTCGTTTTTGACCAATTATTTTAAAAATATATAACTTAGATTTTCTGATAACTTATCACCCGTTTCCGGCTTGACGTTAACTACTGGGACATACTGTATAAAAGGTAAGTAAATGTCCCTTAATATATTTTATAAACTTAATAATGTTTTTTTAGGCCACCGTATATGGCTCAGAGTGGGAAATAATGCGCGTGGGGTGTAGCGTTCGTGTAGCCGATCTTTTGTGGCGTTGTGTAGCCGGATTATCCCGATCTGCTCCTAGAGTACGCGAGCCGCGGTGGAACAATGGCAGCGCCGAGACAATCGGACCACCGTTTCGCAGGACTCAACCCGACCGACCCGACCATCCCGGCCCCTAAGAACCTTGACGGCGCGGCGGCTTCGCGGAACCGCCAGACTCGGCGGCGACGAGCCACCCGACGCCCGACGCCTCCGACCACTTCTCCGCAGCTTTGAAATGCGACGCGGCCAAGGCGGAACTAAAAGGGTACGTAGTACGCGGAACACAACATAATTCAATGTATCCACATTGTAAACCTACTGTTATTATAGCTGAATACATGCCTCCGGGTTATTTGAATATAAAGGAGGAAATGGTATAAATCAGTCATATGAAGTGTCTGAGTTTACCGGAAGATCATCTAGTAAGTTTTTAGTTTTATTATTTATTATTATTATTATTATTTGTTGATGAACCAGCAGCTTAACGCTGATGTGTTCATATCTATGAAATTCACTGGTGTTGCTGTTTCCTGGTTCCATCATTTTTTAAATATATATCAAGCCTATTTTTGAATGCTTTTATGGTTGGTGCTTCAATAACTTCCTCGGGCAGTTTATTCCAGCTGTTCACGATTCTGTTTGTCAGGAAGTGCTTTCTTGCTTCAGTTGAAAAGCTTGTAACCTTGAGTTTCAGGCTGTGACCTCTTAAGTGATGGTTTGAATCGAACACAAACATGCTTTCCAACTCTGGGCAGTCGTAGTGTTGCCTCAATATTTTGTATGTCTCTATGAGATCTCCTCTGTGTCTGCGTTGCTCCAGAGTTGTCAGTTTGAGGATTTTTAATCTATATTCATAGGGTGTTTTTCTTCACTTTCATCTAAAAAAATATGTCAAGGAGTTTTCCTTCTTCTTTGTATATCACGTTATAATAAAATAAATTGATTTCTATTTTACTTCAGTGCTACAAAAAATAATACAAGAACGTTTATCGTACAGCATTTCTGTTTTCAACTATTTATACCTAATTACAATTATATAATAGATACGATTATGGTATCTTTCATTATTGCAGTTTTATGGTGGTAGTTTTATTTAGGAAATAAAAAGTCATACCATGTATTTGTATTAAATTTCATTTATTACATATGACAAATATACATCATGTTTCCAAAAGTTAAAGAAATCCAAACTGCAAGTAATAATTATTATTAAATTTAAGAGAAAGGAGTTTTACATAATTATTTATATTTTTTTTAATTAATTACGTTCATTCAGGTAATAAATAGCCTGTTGCAAAAATAAGGCAAACGTATTAAATATATTGTTACACCGATAAATATTTTTCAAAAAACAATTTGCATAAGAAAAACCTAGCTCAGAAGTAGGATATAAAGAAGAAACCAGGGATAGAAAGAAAATAACCATAATCACTGTATTATATATACTGATTTGACATATATAAAATATGATACATACATATGTGATAGAGATACATATTACTTATATATGATTTGAAATTAAATTATTATTTATTAGGATATTAATAAAAAAAATAAACAAAAAATAGATACATTAACATACATTACAATATAGCCCTATAGATACATTAACAAAAATAAATACATTAACAATATAGCCCTCTTCAACGAGTTTTTTAAGTCGGTTGTTCGATTCAGCGAATATATCCGATTGCTGCATATCTACGGTTTTTCATACGCCCTGCACGGTTTGTGAATGAGTTCTGCTCTAGTTGTTGTTGAAACGACTCAGATGAAATAATTACCCGTGAGAGGATGGAGGGATTAAATGAATGATAAGGATAATTGGCCACTTTATAAGGGTAAAATGTATATAATAAAATATTGGGTAATATGTGTGTAACCCACGTATTAATATATGTATTTTGTAATTGATGTATGTATTACATATTTTTAAAATATTTAATAGACATTGATAAAGTATATTAACTATGACATCGTGGTCCTAAATAACGTTGAGAAAATAAAAAATGGAATGCGTTGAGACGATGATTTTTTTCTTTACTATTTGTATAGTCTTTGCGGAAAAATAGCATTGTTTGAGTAAGTAAAATTATGTAAAAATAATTGTTTTTGCTATGTCTGCGCAACGACGAGTAATAGCTGTAAATAAAGATTAAAAATGGCAGTGTGGGATAGTCACATTATCGGCGTCAGTCGCCAGTTAGTTTCAACAACACAACGATCTCGGCCACAGACTTTGGATGCCTCGGCCACAGACAGGGAGAGAAAGAAAATGGACTGTTAGGACGTCTAGGAAGCGGAACAAAAGACGGCTAGATCGCAATCTACATATCAATTTAAAAAGTTGAATCGAGATCTGTGCATAAGTCCCCTCTACAGTGCAACGCATTATCAATTCTGACCTCAAATCGACGCCATATAAATTGTGAACATCTCGACTTCACGAGTACAAAGATAAAAATGTTCGAAACAAAAGTTTTCGTTTTCTCAAACGACACGTCACTGCACATTTATTTTATTTTATTCAATTGCGTTGAACAGATGGTTGTGAAAATTTATTGTACAGTCCAAGATGAAACAGAAACAACGGGTTAAAAAACGGAAGATAGATCAGGTGACAAAAGAAATCCTTTAGTATTCCTGAAATATATAGCGAAAGAATCTGAAAAATAAGTACCTAAGAACAAGTTGGTAAATATAATAAAAAGAATAAAAAACACGGCTGCCGTTACAGAAAGTGAACTATCGATTTATAATTATCGATTTATGTTGTTATTGACATTTGGACATTTAAACAGCTATTCACTTGATATTTGGACAGTTAAGGTACCAAATGACACAGGGTGACATAATTATTCTAACAATACCATGCACTTCTAAATCGGTTCAAGCGTTTAGAAGTTATGATGGAATAAAGAAACGGAAAACATACATAGATGAACCCTGAAAATATTATACTCCTGTTTTGTTGGGCAGTCGTGAAAAAAGTTAGTAATATTAGCACTACGCATCTTTACCATTTAAATAGTCGTTAACCTTATACAGGGTGCGGCAGTGAGGACGGACGGTTTTAAAAAAATCATAAAATAGTTCATTTTTACTCAAAAACATATTTATTGATGGAATCAGGTTCGCAAGGAAATAGCATTTGAGACAGTCAAGTGTGGAAAATCACATCAGGCATGTGGTGGCCGAAATCGTTGGTGCAGTGCTGGAGGCGTTCCAACATCGCTCTTTCAACTTGGGCGACTTCCACGCGAATTGCGTCCTTCAATTCGTCCAGAGTTCGGGGCTTGTTATCGTATACTTTAGCCTTGAGGTGTCCCCATTAGAAAAAATCATTCCACGCAATTCGCGTGGAAGTCGCCCAAGTTGAAAGAGCGATGTTGGAGAGAGTCTACGCAAATTTCCAAGAACGCCTCCAGCACTGCATCAACGATTTCGGCCACCACATGCCTGATGTGATTTTCCACACTTGACTGTCTCAAATGCTATTTCCTTGCGAACCTGATTCCATCAATAAATATGTTTTTGAGTAAAAACTAACTATTTTATGATTTTTTTAAAACCGTCCGTCCTCACTGCCGCACCCGTAGTATGCTTGTTTACAAAGTAGAAATTCAATGTGATTCTTAAATTGTTTTACTTGCTAATCTTTAAACTTGCTGAAGAATTCAGTTGTAGAAACGTCTCTAATCTTATATATAAAATTCTCGTGTCACAATGTTCGTTCCCGTACTCCTCCGAAACGGCTTGACCGATTCTCATGAAATTTTGTGAGCATATTGAGTAGGTCTGAGAATCGGCCAACATCTATTTTTCATACCCCTTAGTGATAAGGGTTGTCCACCCTAAACATTTTTCTTTAATTTTTAGACATTTTTTTAATTTCTTTATTTTTTTTATTATGTCGCATTAAAAAATACATACAACCCTAAATTTTTACCCTTTTATCACCAACCCTTATTTTTTAATAGCCATTTTAGTAATTTAATCATTTTTCATCCCCGGTCGATAACTGATCAATCGCCATTTAATTAGTTATCCCCGCCAGTTGTCTACAGGTGTCACTTCTCACCCAGTAAACAGCACGGAGTAGGGATGAGAACGAAGCCGGTCTCCTGTTTCTCTCACACAATAAGACTTCTCTCACTCCCTACACAGTTGTCGGCCATCATTATTGTTTATGCATCAAGTGTAGTAGTAACGTTGACAATTATTATTTTGCTATCTCAGTGTAACTCTCATATTAACTATTAATCATTCCTATTTTATTAATAATAATAAAATTATCAATTTAGAGTGTATTTTGCACGATTAGTTAATCAAGTGATTTTCATAACCTCAAAAGTACTCAACACGTGGCACGAGCTTCCACCAACAACGGCTTTTGTGTTGTAAGTATATTTTTTTAAAATTAAATCGAAAATGTTGTTGGAAACGGTCAAAAAAGATTCGGTGGAATTAAATTTTTATTAAAATTGGGCAAACTTTTTTTTGTATTCATTTTTTTTTACCATTTCTAACCATATATTTTCGATATGATTATGAAAAATAAAATTTTTCGCTTTTGTAAAACAGTCTAATGTTTACATGAATATGAAAATGAATGTGTGTACAACCAAATATTAAATACATTATAACTAGGGCCAAGATTTTTGCCGTGATTTCATTTTAACATTTTACAATTAATGCTCTTAAGGTGACGCTATTGGCTAAATCAAATTCAACTTTCTTTTGAGACAGGCGAGGGGTGAGATGAAGCGGGGTACGATTACGGTAGGGGTATTTTTTAGCGCCCTCTATGAGTACACGGTTATAACTACTTGATTGCGCGCGACCACCGCGTAAAATTAGCGCTGTCGTCGCTCACGGCGCCATAGCGACATGTGACGTCGCCATTGGGACATGCGCTCGCAACCTAAGATCGCGGTCGGCGCCGCTGTGGAAGCAGTTTTAATCTATACTAATATTATAAAGAGGTAAAGTTTGTGACGTTGTAGGAAGTAATCTCTGGATTTACTGAACCGATTTTGAAAATTCTTTTACCAATAGAAAGCCACGGTATTTGTTAGTGTCATAGGCTATATATTAATCCGAAAAATGTAAAGACTTTTTAGTGGTAGTAGGATTTCCAAAGTAAGTCGGAAAAAACGGTCGAACGAAAACGTTTCTAACTAACGCTGCCTTAACGATGAGAGATATATGATTAAGTTCTAGAAAAAAGGTGTAGAGCTTGATAATGCCTACAAAAAAGTCAGCGACAGCATATATGTAACTTTTATATTTAAGTCACAAAAAGTAGTTTTTCAAATTAAAAAAAATAATTTAAATCGTTAGGTCATGTTTATTGGTCATATTATCAACAATTATGAATTATTATCAAAATAAGTAAATTTATCGTATTAAGTGTTTAAAACAAAACACTTTTTCCTTTTACTGCATAAATAGTTAAAGAGATAATACGACATAGGTATGGAACCGCGACCGTGTCGTCTATCTATACTAATATTATAAAGAGGTAAAGATTGTGAGGTTGTAGGAAGAAATCTCTGGATCTACTGAACCGATTTTGAAAATTCTTTTAAGAATAGAAAGCCACGTTATTTGTGAGTGTCATAGCCTATATATTAATCCAAAAATGTAAAGACTTGTTAGTGGTAGTAGGATTTCCAAAGTAAGTCGGAAAAAACGGTCGAACGAAAACGTTTCTAACTAACGCTGCCTTAACGATGAGAGATATATGATTAAGTTCTAGAAAAAAGGTGTAGAGCTTGATAATGCCTACAAAAAAGTCAGCGACAGCATATATGTAACTTTTATATTTAAGTCACAAAAAGTAGTTTTTCAAATTAAAAAAAATAATTTAAATCGTTAGGTCATGTTTATTGGTCATATTATCAACAATTATGAATTATTATCAAAATAAGTAAATTTATCGTATTAAGTGTTTAAAACAAAACACTTTTTCCTTTTACTGCATAAATAGTTAAAGAGATAATACGACATAGGTATGGAACCGCGACCGTGTCGTCTATCTATACTAATATTATAAAGAGGTAAAGATTGTGAGGTTGTAGGAAGAAATCTCTGGATCTACTGAACCGATTTTGAAAATTCTTTTACGAATAGAAAGCCACGTTATTTGTGAGTGTCATAGCCTATATATTAATCCAAAAATGTAAAGACTTTTTCGTGGTAGTCGGATTTCCAAAGTAAGTCGGAAAAAACGGTCGAACGAAAAGGTTTCTAACTAACGCTGCCTTAACGATGAGAGATATATGATTAAGTTCTTGAAAAAAGTTGTAGAGCTTAATAATGCCTACAAAAAAGTCAGCGACAGCATATGTCAAACTTTCATATTTAAGTCACAAAAAGTAGTTTTTCACATTAAAAAAATAATTTAAATCGTTAGGTCATGTTTATTGGTCATATTATCAACAATTATGAATTATTATCAAAATAAGTAAATTTAACGTCTCAAGTATTTAAAACAAAAGACTTTTCCCTTTTATTGCATATAATTTTACTTTTACTGCATAAATGGTTAAAGAGATAAGATACTCACAAATAAGACACTCACAAGAAGACACTCACAAATAACGGTAATATAGTCAAATTGGCATGCAAATACATACATACATATGCAGTAAAAATATAACCCGTCTTTTGGCAGTCAGGAAATAAATCATAGCACTCAGTACTAACCAAACCACACTCATAATTTCATAACAAGTAGGTAAAATGTTTTACCGCCCAACGAAGTGGGCACGGGTCAGCTAGTTCCCATATATAAATTTCGCACCTATTTTAAACTGAAATATTATTTTTACCTCTGGTATTTATATTATGGCTGTCACTGACTTCTTTAAACAACTTTTGATTTTTGCCGACATACATTATAGTTGCAAAACTAAACTATACAATAAGAAATAATATAATATTTTTGTAGTCACTGTAATCTAGTAGATAAACTTTAAACACCTAAACAACTATACGATAAGTGAAAAGCATCGAGTGGCAGCAGAATCTCACATTGTTTTCACAACCTTTTTATTTACCTTGCAATGTTAGTCAGAATTAAAACCACTTCCTCTTACCCAATGAAGTTGAAATTTTACATTTTGGTTCAGTTTTGATGACAATGCATATTTATGGTAAGCATTACCTGATTCTGCACCCAGGATTGGCTCCCGACGAGGGGAATCACAACACAGAGCACAGCACAGAGACGAAATTGTGTATACGCATTCAATTATGATAGCCCGTTCTAAGTTTCACCATGACAAGGCTGCTGCGCCCAGGGTTGGCTCCCGACGACGGGACTCCTCAACGTTCAATAGCACAGTCACGAAATTTTGTATACGAATTCAATTAATATATCCCGTTCTAAGTTTCACTAAGACAGGACTGCGGCACCCAAGGTTAGCTTCCAACGAGGAGACTCCTCAACCGCCGACAGCACAGAAAAGAAATTTTGTATACGCATTCAATTATGATACGCAGCAATAAGTCGAGTCGACGCTCATCATCCACCGCTAGACATATATCTGAAACTTGCATATAACGTCGAGCTGGTTCAAAATACTGCAACAGCTCGATATGATTTCTTTAAGGGCGACTACAAAAAATGTACTGAATTATTATCACTAATTAACTGGTATACATGCCTAACGGGTGATGACCCAGATTTATTAGTCGAAACATTCTATTCCAAGCTGTGGGAAATAATTAAAATAGCAATACCATTCAAGAGCAAAAGACCCTCAAAATATCCTGCATGGTTAAATACATCCTGTATAAAGTTGCTGAAGGAAAAAGAAAAATTCAGAAAAAAGGCAAAAAGGTACGGCAACGCGGTCGACTACGAAACATTTTCTTTGCTGAGAAAAAGAGGTAAAAAAATGATAAAAGAAAGCTATAATGACTATATTAAGACAATTGAAGAGTCTCTAAATAAGACAAGTAAACCATTCTGGTCATTCGTAAAAGCAAAAAAAGCAAAACCAGCGATACCGGATACTATGTATTTTCAATCCAAAACTGCCAACGATGGATCCGGAATAAGCGAGTTGTTCTCGGAATACTTTTCCTCAGTTTTTGATGCTAACCCAGTGCAGCTGACTCAACAAAGTGTGTGTGTTTCGAGTGCTAATTACTCGCTATGCAATATTATTATTAATAAAATAGATATTAGAACTAAGTTAAAAATGTTAGATGATAGTAAAGGTCCAGGTCATGATGAAATCCCTCCCTTATTCATTAAAAAATGTTCAGCAGAAATCGTACAGCCATTGCACATTATATATAATATATGTCTTGAGATAGGAATATTTCCATCGCAGTGGAAGATTGCTAATATCATACCGATTCATAAATCCGGAGACAGGAATTCAGTATCTAACTACAGACCAATAAGCATACTCTCCTGTTTCGGAAAGATATTCGAATCTCTTGTCTGTGATCATGTTACACGACATTTTAAACATATAATCTGTCCGTACCAGCATGGATTCACCAAAAACCGATCGGTGGAAACTAACCTGTTGGAGTACAACCAGTACATTTCATCCGCGTTTAATAGGAAACACCAGGTGGATGCCGTGTATACCGACTTCGCTAAAGCTTTTGACAAAGTTAATCATGACATATTACATATGAAACTTGCAAATAACGGTATTCACGGTAACCTACTTAGATGGATGAAGTCGTACCTATCAAATAGGACACAAATTGTTCGTGTGAAAGGATATACATCGATCCCTGCCTTAGTTAAATCTGGTGTGCCTCAGGGATCAAATCTCGGACCACTTCTATTTTTAATATTCATTGATGATCTCTCTAAGAGTCTACGCTGTCGGCATCTAATGTATGCAGATGATTTAAAAATATTCAAAGAAATACTGACAATGGAGGATTGCAATGCACTACAGAAAGATCTTTGCGAATTGAAAAAATGGTGTGAATCTAATAGAATGGAACTGAATGTTGAAAAATGTCAAATTATTCGTTTCACTAGAAATAAGCAAATTAAAGACTACCCTTACTCTATCGGCAATTCAACACTAAAATCTACAAAAAGTGTAAGAGATCTAGGAATACTTCACGACGAGCACCTGACTTTTAGAGAGCATATCAACAATGTAGTAAGTAAGAGCGAGCGAACACTGGGTTTTATATATAGGGTTACTAAACCGTTTAAAAATATTAACTCTTTTAACTTGCTCTATAATTCTCTTGTACGCAGCCAACTGGAGTTTGGTTCCATAATTTGGAATCCATACTATGAGGTGCATTCGGAAGCGATAGAGTCTGTGCAGAGGAAGTATATGCGTATGGTAACCTATAAAACCGGCCTATCACGCACTCTCTACTCTTATGAAGAGCGTTTAAATTATTTTAAGATTTTTACTCTTAGAAAGAGGAGAGAGTGCGGAAGTCTAATGTTTCTGCATAAACTTCTTAACGGCGGGATAGACTCACCAGATTTATTAGAAGCGTTAAATTTCAACGTACCATCCAGGCGACTGAGGCAGCACTTAACATTTCACCTTCCCACTTCGCAGACAAATCAATCTTTCCACAATCCTATCTCACGTACATGCCGGTTATACAACACTATAACCGATAACATTGATTTCTTCAACCTGGGACCATTAGTAGTTAAGTCCATTATAAATAACGTAGGTATTATGAAACAAATTGATAATTTACCGTATGTTTTTAGTATTTTTATTCCAGACATTATTCGATCTATTTTTTTTACCATTTAATTGTTTAACTGTTTTTCAGAATTCACTATAAACTTATTTCTAAAATTTTTAATTTTTGTTTTGATAATTTTTATGTTTTTATTATTTTATTCCAGACAATATTTGATCTATTTTTTACCATTTCATTGTTTAATTGTTTTTCAGAATTCACTGTAAACTTATTTCTAAAATTTTTAATTTTTGTTTTGATAATTTTTAAGGATATTAATTTTTGTGCTGATAATTTTTGATAATTTTGATAATTTTGTAAATCATGAGATACGGCACATACGCAATTATAAATTAAGCAAGCGGAGTACGCATATAATATTATACCCTAATTAGAAACAAAGTAAAAATGTTAGCGATAGCCATGTAATATTAGAGTATTGTTTGTGTACCTTTTATAATGAATAAATGAATAAATGATAGCGCGTTCTAAGTACCACTATGACATGGCTGCTGCCCCAGGGTTGGATCGAGACGGAGTATTTTAATTAAAGCTTGTTTTTAAAAATATGCTTTTACTATTAACTTATATAACATTATTCAAAGTCAGTATTCATTACTAATTAATTGACATTAAGCTTACCAGTGTCTACTGAAAGAGAAGTATTTTTTTTAAAGATTCCTTACTTTAAAGTTATTGTTTTGAAATTCGGCAAATAATGTTAATGAAATTCTGTAGTATGTGATTTGAGTAGCGAGAGGAAAGAGAGTAAACGCTATATTTCATTAGTTACATTTCGATAGGGATAGCGAGAGACGTCTTTTCTAACGCGTTTTACAAAGAATCTCGCTTTTCACTTGCTAAAAGCGATTTGATCACAAGAGTGTTTGTAATATAGCTGCAGGATGTTTCCAGGTGATATATTACTTATAAATAGGTGTCGTTTCCCGCATGTCGTGTCTTGACTTGAAATTTCTCGGTCCTCCCAAATAGCTACAAAAGTGGGACGCTCTTGCGGATGAACATGCGCAATGAGGCAGCGGGACATGCGCATGCGCGATGCATCGGTGGTCGAGCGGAGGCGATCTGCCAATGGAAATAAAGACGCGATCGTGGCCGCGAGGATGATGCGTCGACGGACCGCGCCATTGTTTGTCGCCGGGGACAAAACTCGTCGATTGTTCGGAAAATGCGTGCGACACAAAGCGTGATTGTTGTGCTCATTGTCGCAAAGGGGGGCAGAAGAGGGTGAAGGGGGCTGGAGGGGGGGGGGGGGGGGCTCATCTCCACAATGCGACACGCACGTATTTCTCGCAATTCCTCATTCATAGTTTTGCGGGCGGAATTGCAGGCACTTTATTAGCGAGCTGCGGAAAACGCACACCAGCACGTTGCATGCGTCAGCGCACGAGATCATAGACAAAATACATAACCTAGCCAACAATGCTAAATTATGGTACTAGATACAGATCCTAGCACTAAGTCGTATCGTTGTAGGTTAAGCAATAATAATTACTTATTCTCAAAGAAAATGAAATCCTTGAGAAGCTAACATTAATGTTTTTAGGTTTTTCGATTCTTTAAGTCGCTAAAATATCTAAAACTTTACGACATTTTAGATCCAATGCTTGAAGAAACCTTCCAAGCATGTTATAGAAACAAAATAATAAAAAACAGAAAACTATGCAAATGTAGTTTAAAAAAAAGTCAGATTTCATTGAGCCCCAGATATTAGAGCCCGTTCCCACAGCGGTCCGTCTTACAGGTCCGTTTTATCGGATACGTTTTTTTTTCGTTGTTGGCGTATGTAATTGTACACGATAGTATTCCGAATGCAGTAAATAATACCGATCCGAAAAAATATGCCATTCCGTTTTGTCATCAAAACTGGATGCAGTAACAGCAAAAAAACGGATCCGTACATAAAGATGTATAGAGATGTATGGGTGCCTTAACACATGACACAAGCCGTTAATTTTGCTGTATACTGCATGCTTTATGGCAGTTGGTTGGTTATTTTTGCTTGCAGAATGTCGGTGGTAAAATGATCGGCAAAGAACGAAGCCGACAGAATATGTTTTGTGAACGTCACCTCCAGTAGCGATGAATCCGTTAAAAACGGTCCTGTAAATACGCCCGGCCTTTTTTTAAGGTCCAATGGGTTGGGGTCCCTGCCATTTTAATAAATACTTTGTTTATTCAAAATAAGGGCATTCTATAATTCTGAAATTAAAAAAATAGATAATTGATGAAATTCACAAAATGAAATAGGAATTCAAAATTTAGCCTAAATGTTAAAGTGTTTTACAAAAATATATCCATTGAGGTCAAAAAATACGAAAACCTACCCATGTTTTTTGATGATTTTGTTTGTAAGAAAAACAATTCTTGATTCTAGATTTTCTAACAGAGAAATTTTGAATGAATGGGGCCCAAAAAACCGCAAAAATAATAATAACCAGAGATATTCAGGTATTTTAAGTTCTTTACCTCAAATTAATTATTTCTCATAAAACTTCTATTATTGTTTTCAAATTTGGAAGTCCCCTTTTTATTTTATTAATTTGATAAGGTTAATATTCTTTTACTACTATATTAGTTTATTTGGCATAAGGACTTTACCGATCATGAAGCCTCTCTTCAACAGTTCTCTCATATTTTTCAAAATTTTTGATTGCATATTTTGCCCCCCAAAAATTTCCCACTTTAAGTGAATTTGTATTAAACCAGAAATATACATCTATTCTAATATTTCCAAAAAACACACGGCGTGTTTTATCTTCCAAAATTGGATATATTCATTAAAGTCTCTGCTGGCCCTTTAAATAAATAGGACGAGAGCCGTTGAATAAAGTACCCGATTCCGCGATCGGCTGCAATCGCATCGTTCAGTCGGCTATTGAACGGGTCCAATTTTTATTTTCACGGATATATTATTTGTTCAATGTGTCTTTTCTTCGGTGTCATTGTTAGTGGGCCATTGTGCACATTAAACTATTGTGCGATTGGGCCGCGCCATTGTGCGAGACGAAAACGTTTTGATGCTAAATTATTTATCTGTGAATGGGGCTTCAGTGTGCGAGCGCATTGTTGCGCGCCGCCGCCGCCGCCGCCGGCGCACCCGCGGCTGCCCGCTGGTGCTCTACCGAACCCAAAACGACCATTCAAACTATTGTTTTCTTCTACTCTACATTAAACACTAATAACTAATTATAAATCCGTCAAAAATGGATACACGAACATAAATAAATAAATAATAATAATAAATAAATAAATAAATATCATCGTTTTAGAAATTGACGTGACCCAACGTCCTCAAGGATAGGTGGATCTCCTTTATTAAGATACCTATATGGGGCACACCCAAATGATCGGGAATAGGAAAAATAACAAACAGTATATTCTTTAAAAAAAAAGTACTTCTCATTAAAATTACTTCACCTTTCGTTTAAATAGACGAACCGAAATCAGAACTGGTTGGAGAATGGTCAGAAGCTCGATATTTTACTACTCCAAAAACTTTCGTTTTTGAGCTGTGCGAGAAATCCCATTATTGTTTCACCCAATAGAGTTCGGTTATTGTTTCTGATACACAGTTACGATCTTGTAAGAGAATTGTAGCTACAGTTGGCGATAGATCTATAGATCTCGTACCTACTTGCAAGTCGTCGAAAAGGCGTCGATTGCGTCGGCATCGAACGCCTCGACACTTGATAGATTCTGATATGTTCTTTATATGTTTGCGATGTCTAATTAAATTATTCATATTAAAAATATGTTTTCATTCCATTAAAGTAATATTATACGTATACGTATACCCTATGAAGGTACGGGGTCTGGAGATCGCGTCACATGAATGCACATTATATATTATGCGCCCAGGGAAGCTACTGCGTAATATCGCAATGCAACAAAGCAAGTTTTGCAGGAATCAAATCTGGAGAGCGTGTCGCAGCGAAAGGTATAGATCATTGTTCTAGACTGATTAGATTGTTGTTATAGATATTTAAAATCGTTGTTCAAAATAATAGCGCATACATAGGTGGGGGAGGGGGATTTTTGCCACAGTGATGCAGTGTAAGTGTCGCAAAAAAGTGCGTTCAAATATAACATGGGAGGGAGTATTTTTAATTTATCCGCCTCTCAGAAACACCTACCTTCCAAACTTTAAAGGAGTCCGACTTGGTTTTTTAACACTTACAAGAAATATTATCATTGATCTATAAAGTAAGCAAAGAAAAGGAAGAGGGAAGGAGGGGGGGGGGGGGGAGAAACATTGTCAGAATGTTGATATCTTGTACCTTTCTGAGATGTAAGAAATATCATTTTTTATTTTATTATTTCGGAGAGGAGGGGAGGGCGAGCGATGGAGATGAAATCGAACAAGTTTATTGAAATACCTAAGTACCTACTTAATTATTTCAGTACATATCGGTTTCCATGAAATCAGCCTGCTCATGATACGAGTAGTTTTCGAAATCCACGTGACGCACCGTTTCGCATCGCATTCATCGAAATATTGGTGCCAGCGGTATGCGACAAAGCGAGCGTTACGTATTTCTCAGCGCATTTCTCTACAAGGAATCATAGGATTGAAAATTATTGAAATCGTATAAAACCAACATGAAAGCCTTCACACCATTCACACTAAAATATAGTGCCAATTTAAACTAAATCTCTAAACTCGAAATTGTTGTTTATCTGAGTAATTTGTAAAACAAACATTATTATTGTTAGAATTTAGCAGAGTCTTTCTTGTTATCCTTGGGGCCAAACGTCTATGTATATTTTTTATCAATTTGAATGAGCCAATTAAAATTAGATGATCTTACATAAAATATATACATTTAATAGTTCAATATAAAAATTTCACGGTTTTAGTGGCTTTTCATTTTCAATTGCTTTACACATACTTAGAAATTTATAAATCTTTCAATTGGTATGAAGATAGTTTGAGAGGTTTCACCAACTGATTTAATGAGAAGCAGATATATAATTGCGTTAATCTAATATTTTTGTAAATACGCAATGGACTCTAAAATCGACATAATTTCGGTATTAGGTATTACCTACCTAATCTATACTAATATTATAAAGACGTAAAGTTTGTGAGGTTGTAGGAAGTAATCTCTGGATCTACTAAACCGATTTTGAAAATTCTTTTACCAATAGAAAGCCACGTTATTTCTGAGTGTCATGGGTTATATATTAATACGAAAAATGAAAAGACTTTTTCGTGGTTGTGGGATTTCCAAAGTAAGTCGGAGAAAAAACGTTCGAACTAAAATGTTTCTAACTAACGCTGCCTCAACGATGAGAGATATATGATTGAGTTCTAGAGAAAAGTTCTAGAGCTTGATAATACCTACAAAAAAGTCAACGGCAAGATATGTTTAAGGTTTATATTTAAGTCACAAAAAGTAGTATTTTATATTAAAAAAATAATTTGAATCGTTAGGTTATGTATATTGGTCATATTTCAACAATCATGAATTCTTATCAAAATAAGTAAATTTATCGTCTCAAGCGTTTAAAAGACTTTTTCCTTTTACTGCATATAATTTCCCTTTTACTGCATAAATGGTTAAAGAGATAAGACACTCACAAATAAGACACTCACAAGAAGACACTCAAAAATAACGGTAATATAGTCGAATTGGCATGCAAATACACACATACATATGCAGTAAAAATATAACCCTTCTTTTGGCAGTCAGGAAATAAATCATAGCAGTCAGTACTAACCGAACCACCCTCATAATTTCATCACAAGTAAAAAGTTTTACCGCCCAACGAAGTGGGCACGGGTCAGCTATACGCTAAGGATTTTCCGCAGTCATCGAAGCGTGCAAACTATAAAGGTGTATTCTTTTACTGAGTCCTATATTCAGCCATATAGTGGCACTACAATCTTTTCAGCGCGCTCAAAGTCAATTCCGATAATGCTGCGTCGTTGAATAGACGATATGAAATGGCGTGGGTCGCGATATCTATTCACCAGCATTCAGCATTGTCTCGTTCGTTGGAAAGGAAAGAATCGGCAAACAAACAATGATTAGTATTCTCTGGGTGAATGGGGAACGTGAGGATTGGGTCCCGCCCTCGGCTGGGGTCCGCGGGTTGAAGGGACCTTGCACAATGCCCATCCACCCACCCCGATGATCGATGGGCGCAGCGCGCTTACCTTCCCAAAAAAAAATCTAGCAAAATCAAACAAACGACAGGAAGTCAATGATAGTGGTGCGGTGTCGAGTGACAAAGAGGTGGCTGTCACCTGTTGAGTCTTAGATTTCTTCAATTGAAATGAAATGAAAAATCTCTTTATTGCACGATCAAATCGAGATACAACGGCGGACTTGTTGCTACATAGTGTAGCCTTCTTGCAGGATAACTGCAAGGGTTACGATTTAAAAAAACAATATAAATGTGGGATTGGGCGCCGGAAACACTATAAACTAGCTTGAGCAATAAGACAAACAAGTGCACGGGTCGTGAAAAAGGTAAATTATAAGCAATCAGTGTTTCGATCTGGTTTTTATTAAAAAAAACTTATTATTTAGGTAAGGCCTAGTACCCATACTAAAAGACCTATGTTTACATAACCAAATAACGTTTCAACAAAATTACACAATAAAAATTACAATAAAATTACAAATTATATATTACGAAAAACGGCAACTTCCGGAATGGTTGGCAGCAATACGTTAGAAATAACAAATACGGGGTCTACTTCCGACGGCGAAATACCGGACTTCGTCGCGGAAATTCAGAGTTTCCTCGCGCAAAACCTACTGCGAAAAAGCCGGGGAGGGGAAAGTTAAATGGCTGGTCCCAGGAAGAGCTCAATGGTCATACCGCGGTTCTCCAGCCCAAGATAAATGCCCTGCGAAATCACCCAAAATTACATGAGTGACCGCACGAAATTTCGCACTACCCAAAAATATGGAAAAAAACGAATAACTCACAGTATTCCTGGACTTTTTGATGAAGAACTGAAGAACTGGCACTAATTCCACAGACTAATTTTAAGAGGTTTCAACATCGATTTTATGCGAAAACTGATTTTTCTCATTTAAAAATGCCGCAGCCCGTGCGTACAATTAGATGAAGCGCTCTCGCTCTCTCGAAAGTACCCCCAGCTGTCAGTCGACAATTAAATCGAATATTTCTCCCACTATGGAGCTCTAGCGGAATCAATAGGCATTTGTTTCAGCCAAGAAACAAACCTGGATTAACATTTTAAAAAACAAAAAAGGTGCCATAGAAAGGAAATTTAAAACAAAAAAATATAAATTTAACGAAATTCGTTATAATAGCAATATCTTCAATTGCTGTACAACCTCGTATTGACTTTTAAACGATTATAATACTATAAAATCGAAAACTATCGCGGTTGTTTGACATTATAAATAGGACGAAAACATATTTACCGCGGGAATTTTGTAGCACCCGACGTTTCAGCGATGTTGCGACCGCCGTTGTCCATGGTAGACTGAAGTGCTGTCGATCGTCATCTGCGGGTAGGCGGCAAACTGCTGCTGTTACTTCGCAGATTCGGCGAAGTAACAGCAGCAGTTTGGGCGAATAGCACACAATACTCACTGTATCTTGTGTTAGGTTAGGTTAGTGGGAGTTAATGGGCCCTTGCTGAGTTGGCCACGAAGACCCATTCTGTTCAGGGCCGGTCACACTCACGGGTCAACACCCATCCGACGGCCTCCACGCATGGAGTGCGAGCCTGGGTAGGACTCTGGCCTTATGGTTAGTTTCCCCTGGGTATCAACCTTCTGGCGCTCCTGGACGGTCTGCGCACCGTGCGGCGTAAGCCAATCGATTGCGCACTCTGACTAACATATTGAGATGTCAACTACAACGGGCGAACCCGTCACCACAGGACGTTTTAACGATTCGTCGTTCTATCGACCTGCAGTGAGCGTAGAAGACTTAGGACATAACAATCCGACGTCTAGCTACGCCACAACCCGTGAGAGTCCAACGCCTTACCGCGAGTTAGCCAGGAATAAACCCGGCGGGCTCGAGATACTCGCGCCCTCACTTCCAATTGTGAGGGCGCGGTCAAGGCGTTGGCCTCTTATGGGTTTGTGGCGAAGCATGACGGTGGACTGTTTTGTCCAAGTCTTCTGCGCTCACGGAGATAGAACGACCAATCGATAAAACTTCCTGAGGTGACGGCCTCGCCCGCTGTAGTCGACAACTCTAATTGTATCTTGTGTTACGAGGTTGCGCTCGGCGATGGTCATTTAAAACATTTTAAAAAGAGAGGTCCAATTCTTATTTTAAAAGCTTTCCGGATCGTACGAGGAAAGAAAAAAATAAGTTCTTTGGGTAGCACAATAAGATTTGGAAACTGCACCCAGTCGTAGTTCCGTTATTTAATATATGTTCGCATGATTTTTCTCGCTTAACCTTTTTAACAGCTTGGATGTGTTCTATCAGTCAAGTAGCTATGGACCGTTACGTTTATTCAATATTGTATTTCACGGCTCCAAATCTGTTAATTAATAGCGTATCATCTTTGTTCTTTAACGAGCCCCTTAGCTTCCTAATGATTCATAGCGGACGCTTCAAATTCATTGATACTTATTTCACGCATATTGACATTTGAATATACCGTGACGTCTCTTAATGCTTTGTTATAATTCAAGCCATTCGTCTGATCAAAATTCCACAGTACGATATTTAAAGTAGGTTATGAAACCTATCGATTAAGCGCCGAATTACTGTTACTAACACAAAATACTTAGCTCAAAAGTGAGCTCACCACGCAAAACCATAAATAAATCAGAATCGGAGAAAGCAGCCACGAAGATGCTATCATCTCATATCTCAATGAAAAAATTAGCGGTCGTTTGAGCGTAGGAGTCGATATATCAATGCCGTATTATAGCGCCAAAATATTATCATCATTTCACAAAATTAAGTATATGAAAAATGTCACATCATTCCTATCTATACATATATATGTTAATCATAGATTATTGATGGAACCGGTCGTTTCTAAATATAGCATTAAAGGAAGTTGTAAATATACTAAGTTTATTGCTTGTAATAGATGTAACCGAATTGTTATATTATAATGTTTACAGTTGTAATACAGTCTATCTGCGTGACTAATCAAATCGGAATATTGATGTCAGGTTACAAATATGGCAGTGGAAATAAAACTGGCTAATTGGTCTGAAGTGGTATTTTAACGGGATCAAATAGTAGTAATATAGTACATCTGGGGGTGTTAAACGCAATGGGCAAATCCGCTACCCCCAGGGAGTTTTACCGTCATCAGGTCGTTCTATCTCCAATGGAATGAACGTGAAGACGAAGCGGACACGAACATTCCACTGTCTAACTTAATTGTCAAATACGTGTGAGGACCGCTCCTTACCGCGAGGCAATAAGAAGTGGACCCAGCGGGCTGACCTCACGCCCTCGCTACCTGATTTGGACGGATTTCTCCGTCCTCCATTCTGGTCTCAGATTTAAAGTCGCTTGCACGGCCTCCACCCAATGTTAGCGGTAATTCAGTTCAAATTTATCTGGTTATTCGCCGGAGTGCACAGTCGATTGGCTAAGGCCGCACGATGCACAAGCCACCCAGCAGCGCCCGAAGCTCATCCCACAGAGGATCCGATCACACCTGTTCACGACGCAGCCACAACAGGGAAAACAGAGTCCATTCTAGGTTCGACTCTCATCTAGTAGGCTACCGGATGGGAAGTAAACCGTGAGTTAAGCCGACCCAAGATAGCGAGCAGGTTATATGGCCCAAGATGCGCGGATTCGTTAGCTGCTATTAATTTAGAACAGAATAAAAATATTCTGGAAGTGACAATTGAAAAAAACCTTTATTATAACCAGCATATTAACAAAATATACGACTTCTGCATCAGTGCTATGAGAAAAGTTCGGTTTCTAAACGGCCAACAGGACCTAATTGAGCTAAGCGAAATGTTGGAACTCGTGAGTTCACTTTATATCAAGTCCTTTTTATATCAAAGTCTCAAAATATCTCACAAAATACTCCCCACAACAAAGGCGCGTAATGAAACATCGAAAATCTCGCCAAACACGCTTTTTATATTTGAAAATATATTTTTCTCTGATCACATATTTATATATTTTTATAATTATTTAACTCATTTAAGTTTATATTTTTATTTTTTATGATTATTTTATTGCATTAGTTCAATTAGTTTTAATTTTCATCATATTTTAATATTGTAAATTTTTATAATTTAAATTTACATCTTTATTAATCGGCGCACGGCCGTCCCCTGAGATCAGAGGGCAATAACCTGTTATGCATAGCAGCGACTTTTTTTCGTACTCCTTCTCCGTGGAAGTTGCATGACTCTGGAATGCTTTACCGAATGATGTTAGAACAGCCCCCAGCATCTCCTCGATCAAGACCAGGCTCAAGTAGCATATAATCCTAAAATCCATAAATTAACCAACCCTCCTCTTTCCCCCTTCTTTTTGCTTCCCTTTCTTTTCTTCCTCCTTCCTTTCCTCTGCGTCTTCGTTTAATTTTAGTCATTTGTTTTACTTTTTTTTATTATCTGTTTCTTTCTAGTTTTCTGTTTGTTTCTTTTTTAACACTGCAATTTTTATTGTTCTTCTGCATAGCCAACGTAATAAATATGTTATAAACTTAAGCTATAGGTTAGCTGATAGACATTGCCGCAAGGCAATTAGCTCTTCTTTTTATTTATTTATTTATTCTGATTATATTATTGTTGCAGTTTGAATTGTCTTGAATTAGTTTTAGTATAAATATTTTGTATTTGATATTTAGTTTACTTCATTTAATCTGAACGAACGATCTTTAATTAATCTGAATGAATTTCATTTAATCTGAACGATTAATTTATATTTAATTTGACTGTTATCATTATTGTGTTTGCTTATCTTTATATTATTTCAGTGATTATTTAAAATTAATTTCAATTAGCTTTCTATTTTTTTCCAAAATGGGAAGACTACTATACATACTAATATACTTACTTCATCTAAAAAATAATGCTCTCTACCTTAGGACTGGATCCCATCCTAAATTTTGCTGTCCCCAAAAATATTTTTTTCTATTAGGTCAAATAATGTAAATTATTATTGTAACTTGTATAGTAGTTATATATAAAATTGTGTTTTTGCATTACAAGTAAATAAATAGATAAAGTAAATAAGTTGAATGATCTAGAGTATACTTTAGATATATTTGGCTAATATTACATTATCTCATTTTTTTATATATGCGTATCTACTCTCCATACTGCTATTAAATTTAATCGTATGACTTTTATTTTTGTTAATAGTATATTATAAGCTGAACTTTTTTTTAAATTCTAATGACGATGTTATTACTGTATTAATTTTAATGAATTTACAATTGATTTAATTAAAAATTACGATACATAATTAAAACGATAATGGGTATTATGATTATGATTACGCAAAATAAGGATGTTATTAAAATTAATTATCGTTTATGTTGCGAAAAAATAACCCCGGAAATCATCACCCACCGCTCATCGGTAAAAACATCCTTTCACTCGGCTTTGAAAGCGACGAATAAAATGGAAAAAATAGGATGCTCCAAGAGTCAGCCATGTTGAATAGCCGGCGGCCGTTGATATTCGAGGCGGTTCCTCAGACACAATGGCGTCGACATTCCTCGACTCAAAACTCGCGACAATCCCAACAAAGGCGGACCATTGTTTGGTCAGATTTCATTCAGAACTCGGATCATCTCGACAGGCGACTCGAGGCGAGCCCCCTTCCCACCACTCCCCTACCCTCCCCGTTAGCCTGTTTCTACGATTCCTCGGCAAATGGATCTGTCAGAATATGCGAGAGGATTTTAGTGTAAGGGATGATAAAAGCATGGGAAAGTAGAGAAAAAATATAAGACAATGACAGTATTGAATAAATTACTCATTCTATAGCTATACACTAATAGGGACGATAAATAGAAACACAATGAAATGACAGCAACATCGTTGATTTTATAGGGTACCTACTAGATTGTTTGATGCCGTAGTACTTTGTGACAGTTAATGTATGCTGTGTTTAATGTATGCTAGACAGCACCTCGCAGAAACTGCAATTAATGCGGACATTCACTCGCACAATACCCGCGCTAGCTCCTTTTTATGCGTACCCCGAATGCGACTGGCAAAAGTACAGTAAAACTGCTTATACCTTAGAATTAATTTCTACAATCTACTCCCTACCACTTTTAAACAGCTGGAGGACGTAAAATTCAAAAAAACATCAAGGAGGTGCTGATAGGCTACGCTTTCTATGATCTGGCCGAATTTGAAGGCCATGACTTTTCAAATATTGTACCCATTTAAATGACTTAAAAAAGTAGAGCCCTATTATCTGGTTATTTTATTTTATCTTATATTTGTACATTTAGATTTTAAATGCATGGCGTAGTTTTAATTTGATTATTTAACATTTTACTGACAACTTGAATATTACGATGAAAAATTTTACTACGTATCTTTTCGAGTTATCGACTGTTTCAAATATTGTTCATTGAATAGTAACTGGACTTACTACCTAACACGATTATTTTGGCAAGTTCAAGGGCGTTTTTTGGCCGTCAATTGGACACGACGAAAATATAATGTAATTTGTTTTGCGAATGCGTTTTGACAATCAAGGAATGCGTTTTGGCATTCATTAATCTTCTCTTATGTTCAATATGGCTGCATTTGTAGAATGACAGTATAGCGCACTATATATGGCGCTCTAAAAACGCCTATACGGTATCCAATCTCGAAATAAAATAATAATATATTAACCTTCAGATTGTTTAATTGATGGCTTTCTATCTCTCCGTATTATTTCTGTGATGTAATCAGCCTATATGAAAATGCGACAGATGGCAGTAGTACCTAATTGAATGTTATTATTGTTTTTATTGGGTTTTTATAATCTATCAGCTTTTTATATAAAAACCGTTCATTACAATGTCACCGCCGTACAAAGCCATCAGTGCCACCTGCAAATCGCCGGCGTAGAAAGGTTGCCAAAACCTACTATGGCATTAAGCAATCTAATACCCTACCTATAAAATCAATGGTATTAGCAATCAATGGTATTATCACAAATAATAGATGTTATGCCCTGCATCTCTGGTACAGTCTCTATTAAGAACTACTACCTATTCTCGACTAGTAAATGTCGAGAATAGGTGGTATTTATAGAATCTAAAACGTTTGCAAAACACATGCATTCGGTTCATTTTCAGTATACGAAAGTCAATGCCGTGCATTCAATTGACTCTGATATTGTATTTATTACTGAGACATGGCTCGATAATAGTGTACACGACGCCGAGTTATTTTCTCCAAAACTATATTCAGTCTATCGAAGAGATAGGAAAACATTTGCTGGTGGTGTTCTCCTAGCAATTAAAAGTTGTATTGAGTCTTATCGTATTCCACTATTTGAGTGTGAATGTGAAATGCTATGTGTTAAAGTTTTATATAAATCATATCCATTATTTTTATTTTTAAATTATTTTCCACCTAAGACCTGCGACTCGGTGTACATGTCGTTCTTCAAACTCGTTGAAAGTTTGTATTTTGCTAATAAAATAAAAAATGTTTTGCTTCTCGGTGATTACAACCTCCATAGTGCCTCTAAGGAAATAAATAACTACTTTATATATTTTTTATCTGTCTGCCAGTTCAGTCAACTAAATGCTATCCCGAATAGCAATGGCCGTTTCCTGGACTTGGTGCTATCGAATTTGCAACCTGGCAGCGTGAGTGTGACGGCAGCCTCCTTCGAGCTGGTTAACGTGGACGGCTATCATCCGCCTTTAGATATATGCGTGACTGTCCACCGAGGGCGTACTCAGTTGCACGCGAGCGACATTTCCCCTAATACTCCCAGTCAACCTAACACATTATTTAGGAAAGGTTGGGATTTCAAACGTGGTAACTATAATTTATTATACGATCTCGCTTCTCATTTTGATTGGAGCATACTATACAGCATCAGTGATGTCAACGATTGTGTTGCTTATTTCTACAATGCAATCTATGATATATTCGATAGCTGCATTCCACAATACAAGCGGAAAGCTGTGGCCGGGAGGTATTCTTATCCTCTTTGGTTCACTGCTGATATTATCCGCGATATTAGAATTAAATCTTATAACTATAAATGCTGGAAACGGGACCATTCACTTTCTCATAGAGAGAAGTTTGTAGAATTACGATCTAGCATCAAATATAATATTAAAACAGCATATAATAATTATATTCGCATTATTGAGGATTCGATTACAGAGGACAGTTCTCGCTTCTGGGAGTACATTCGCAGTCAGCGCGCAACCTCTGGAGTGCCCCTGAAAGTGACGTATGACGGGGCTGATTACTCTGGTGCCGGTGCCGCTGACGCTTTTGCAGATTACTTCTCATCTGTTTTTATTCAGAACGCGGTGACCTTAGATGCCGCCCGCGTCCAAGCCAGTGTAGAGCCGTGCGATGCGTACGCTTCCTGCATCAACATTCGCACAATATCGCGCAAAGATATTCAATTTAGCCTTAAAAAATTGAAATCTTTGCGTACTATCGGCCCCGATGGAGTTCCACCGTACATTGTCAAAGCGTGTGCAGATTATTTTATAAAGCCTCTCACACATATTTTTAACCGTTCCTTGGAATCTGCCACGTACCCCAGTATGTGGAAGATTTCTAGGGTCGCACCTGTTCATAAAAGTGCCAACAAGGGCAAAGTGGATAATTACAGGCCTATAGCGGTGTTATCCGTCTTCCCTAAACTATTTGAGACAATACTCCATCGGGATATTTACACCCAAGTGTGTGGAAGGCTGTCGGACGCCCAGCACGGGTTTCGTCCGAGTCGGTCCACCACTACCAACCTTTCCGTCTTTACTTATTATGTGGCAAATGAGCTGGACACTAAACCAGGAAGCCAGGTAGATGTGGTGTATCTGGATTTCAAAAAGGCTTTCGACAGAGTGGACAATGATGTCTTACTCAAAGTACTCGCTGCTACGGGTTTCTCGAGTAATCTGCTGAGTTTTTTTGCTGATTACTTGAGAGATAGGCAGCAATATGTGAAACTTGGACTTTTTGATTCTAAGGTGTACCACACCTGCTCTGGCGTGAGTCAGGGGTCAAACCTCGGGCCTTTGCTGTTCAATCTCTTTGTTAACGATCTAAGTAAAGTAATCGTGTCAGCAAAATGTTTAATGTTTGCCGATGATATTAAATTGTACATGTCCACTGGAACTGCTGAGGCCTGCAAGCTTTTCCAGCGTGATATTGATGCCGTCTGGTCTTGGAGCCAGAATAAAAATCTCTCATTCAATATATCCAAATGTTCAGTGATGACATATACTAGATCGACCGCACCTCTGATGTATGATTACTCCATCACTGAAGAGGTGCTAACTAGGGATGAGAAGGTAAAGGATCTAGGAGTTCTCTTTGATTCCCAGCTTACATTCAAGGAGCACATTGCTGATTTGTCCAAGTCCTCTTTTAAGCTACTAGGATTTGTTATTCGCAACCTAAAGCATTTTCACAATGTACGGGTTATGCATACATTGTATAATTCAATTGTGAGAAGTAGATTAGAAACGAATGCAGTTATATGGAATCCACATCAGGATCATTATATCACTATGTTGGAAAAAATTCAAAAATGTTTTTTACGCTTTATATATTTCAAGCAGTACGGATATTATCCGTACTTATACCCTACTAGTTTTCTACTAGGCATGGTGGGCTATAACTCTCTTAAGTTGCGTAGAGAAATGCTCGCCATGGCCTACGTTTTCAAGCTGATCCGGGGAAGAGTTGATAATCCTAGCATGCTAGCGAAGGTTTGTCTCTTTGTTCCGGACAATTATAATCGTGCTCGCACTCATAATCTATTTGCGGAGCCGTCCTCGCGCACCAACCTAAGTCGATGGAGTCTGCTTACCCGTGCTTTGCGTCACATAAATGCGCTATGTTCGACAGCGGCAGACTTTGATATTTTTACAGCGAGCCCGCATCTCTTCAAGGTGTTGGCATTGCGCTACTTGTTTATGTCAGAATAAAATAAATTGTTTTCACTCTTTTTGTACCGTAAGTTTGTAAGTTTTTTAACATGATTAATGCCTTATTTGTATTTAATGCTTATTTAAACATGTTGTGTATGTACTTGTAAGAATTCTATTATTTTTTAAATTTATGTGTATATTGCATATCAACGGATTGGTATAAACTGTTAAGTTGATCTGCTAATGAAATAAATAAATAAATAAAAATAAATGACAATTAAAGCAGCCGCCACGTCTATGGAGAACAACACCATCATATCTCCAGGAGCTTTTCGAGCCATTAAGTTCCCACGGTCTATCAGTCCCATCAGCCTCGGATATCTCCAGCCAATCTTTTACCGTCCAACTGTGGATTTGGAATGCTCTCCCGATAATTGTAATAAACTGACCCTCGACCTATCTATTCAAGGCTCATCTCTAGAATTACGCTATCTCGCTCATTCAGACCCAATATTTCCTTTCTCTCAGCCGCTTTCTTTCCAACTTCTTCTTCTCTCCCTGTGGGCATTAGAATCGGTGATGATATGCTATGTATATTGGTATTTTATGCAATATTATATTTTTCCTCATATAGATACTTTTTATTCATGCTTTTATTTAGCACTACTAGTAGGTAAGCTGTAGGAGATTGGCGGATATTTAAAGAGAAGCAAAAAGTAATTCCCATTATCCTTACATATTACAAAATGCAACGTATCTTTCTTTCTGTATATAACTCGAGAAAATTGGACTGATTTTGGCTGGGTTTTTTTCTGTGGGTATGTAGCTTGCCTATTCTCATCGGTTTGGGCTGTAGCCCAAACGATGTTGATCTTGATACAAGATCAAACTCGGTTGAATAGTTTCCGAGATATCATAGACAATTTAGACATGACGGAAAAAAGTGCAAATTCAAAAATTTCAAAGTTGAATATCTCGATAGATAACGTGATTACATTATATTTGTTTATAATTTCAATCCATAATGGGAAATACGTTGGTACTTATATGAATTATTTCTGTTTATTGGTTTTCGAGTTAAGAGCAAAAAGAAAGTTACACAGGGGCAAATATAAAGGACCTGTAATAAAAGTGGTACAGCTATTTTTCCCTCAGGAATGCATAGAAAAAAATCTACAGAATTTAAAAAAAAAATCATATTACGTATCTTACAAAATGAAAAAAAAAGACTTTAAATTAAAATAAATCAACAAATTGATTCATCCCAATCTCATGCAACCCGAGGCACTTCACACATCTAACTAGGCTTACGCCTGTACTCAGATATGCGATTTACGACTTATTTTAGGTAGCGAGCAGACAAATAAAAAAAAGTTAGCAGTAAAGATTAGGAATTAAGTAATATTGTGTACAGATTTAAAAAAATACAAATTATATATGCTAAATATTTAAGATTAAACACTAATAATAATAATAATAATAATAATAACAAATGACTTATTGACATATTTCATATATAAAATATTTTAAACAAATTAAACTACAATTGTCTAGCTATTTATTAATGATATTTATGTTTAACATGAATTTCTAATTTATTGTACATTCGATGTGCAGTATCAAGCTTTCCTATGTGCGAATGTGGTTCTTATCAGGGGTGTCACAAAATATAAAACTTCTCTAGCCCTCGTAGTTTTTATTTGCTGGCTGCGTACTTAGTCATTTCATATATGAACATGAGCGAGCAGCTGCTTAACGAAAATATTTGCTTTATATCAAATTACATGGAAAACGTTAAACAGTTGCTCTGAACTACTCTGACTCTAAATAAAGTTTCTGAGCCTTAAGAAGAGTATCAAGAGCCGACTTAACCCAAATAATCTGTGAACCCTTGATTGATGCATATTTTAAAAATATATAAACAATAGGTAATTAACGCGAATAATCTGCCTTACCTAAAGGGCTCCCTAGGACGATCAAGCACGCGTGACAAGCATCGCGTCGCGGGCTGGGAGAGAATCGTAAACAGCAGGAAAAATGCAAATATTTTTTAAAAATATTTACCAAAAATGCCTAATTTTGTAATTTATATCAGGGAGTCAAGTCATTCATCAATCAATTACGTCTAATTAATGTTAATCCCTGGTATAAACTACAAAATTAGGCATTTTTGGTAAATATTAAAAAAAAATATTTGCATTTTTCCTGCGGTTTACGATCCTATCCCAGCCCGCAACGTGATGCTTGTCAAGCATGCTTGATCGTCTAGGGAGCCCTTAACATCTTATTCATGCAATGCATTATATGTACATCAGCAGAAAAATAATAAATACAACCTATGTATTTGCAAAGTATAACAGAGACATTGACGCGGGCGTAGCCGCGGGCATAGCATATTATTAGCTATCTTTGGGTTTTTATTCAAAAAGTAAAGGAACAAACGTTTGTTTTTTTTTATTAGACTTCTCAAAAATAATACTTGTTTACAACATTCCAGTTACCTTATTTACACAATAGATCCATTTATGATCCTTTATTGTATTTAGAATCGTAGGATCAATTTGACGTTCTACGTACGCTTAGTGTGTTTCGTTTTTTTTGTGTTTAAACGTACGGGATACGTTTTGTTGCGCACGCGCGATAATATAGCGGACGTATCACATACGTTCGTATAGGTAGGAGAGTTAATGTGAATGTAATGAATATATTAGGCGAACTAAGACTTATTAGAAATTAAATGAGAATAAGTACTTTCCTAAGTGGAATTGTTGAAATGTCAAGTGCTTGTCAATTCGTAATTTACATACACATTGGATTCGTACAAGAGGTTAAGCACGCTCTCAAAAGTATATCTAGAAATGCTTTGTTCTTTTATTTCTTGACGAAATGTCTAGTTTCAATTGTGCAATAACCCCGACGAACTGTACGTATATTTTTGTAACAACATTGTAGTTCAGTGTTATAATATAATTATCCGCCTAAGCTATAATAGTAGAACTGATCGTTAGTTATACCTGTAAGTAGACATGTTGACGTTGCAACGCCATCTGTCGGTGATGTTTTCATTGACGAGGCTGACCCTTGTAATACCCATCGACCAAATACTCGACAAACATGCCCACAATCGATTGTGATTAATAATCGTTCCGGCAAACGCGTGATTATCTTCCTCATTAGCGGTCGTCATTGTTCTCAGATTTAATGCCGAATTGAAATTAATTTCGTGGACGCTTTCACACAGCGATCGGCCACATTTTCCTATCCGATTTTCATCTGTGCGTTGCTCCAATTGGAAAAGCATCGCCGACGCCCGACAGATGGTGCGACCAGGCTTTATATACGTTATATTGTTACACATTAAATATTTTGAACCGCAGAGTTTCATTGATTCAAAACGGGTGCTTGACAAATGTAGAAGAGAATGTGAAAATAAGTAATATTATTTTATTTTTGAAAAACATTTTTTAACCCACCTAATTAAGTTTCAACCCCTAAATATCTGTTAAGTGGATAATTAAGTAGCTATTTACCTATCTTACTGAATTAAATGCCTAAGGGGGTAAGGTAAAGGCTAAGTTATAAGGTAATTTTCAGAAAACATATATAGTTCTGCTGGTAAATATGAAATACGGTGATAATATGGAAAACAGTTTATAATTTAATCACAAAATAGGTTTAAAAAATTATTTAACCACACAAATAATAGAAAATTGATGCATTGTCAAATAATGAACAAACAATAATACAGGTTAGTTATTATAAAAAAACATTCAGATTTTCCAGCTTTGGCACAGTGTATTGTGTACTCACATGTCAAACATGAGGCACCCAATTATGGTCAACATTCACCATTAAAGTACCTATCTCTTTTGGAAAAACATAATGTGTGCTTCTTTTCCTATTATGTGTTTTAATTGATTATCGAATTAGTCAAGATTTGAGATATCTGGGTGTCCATATTTTAAACATCGATAATTTCACGAATATATCGGGATATAAACACCACACATTTTGGCATACTGTATCCCGAAAAAGCATCTTATAATATCGGGATGTAGACAGCACACATTTTGGCATAACTGTATGTGCTTCAAAATAGCTATAATCTCAAAATTATATAAAATCGAAAACTGTCGCGGTTGACTGTCATTATAAATAAGATATAAATGAATTTACCGCGTGAAGTTTGTAGCACCCGACGTTTTGGTGATGTTGCAACCGCCGTTGCAATAATGCCCGAGCATATACCTCTAAGAACTATAGAAAATAATTTCGTATTATAACTCTTGTGAACTCCATAACGCCGAAATCAAAAGTTACCGTTTCGCTTGCCATGTTTAGCGTATATTCCGCGTCCTTTTCCCTTACGCAACTAGCTTAAAGTTACCTTTAGGTACTTTTAGGGTACTCATATTTATAAATAGGATAGAAAACGAATTTACCGCGTGAAATTTGTAGCACCCGAAGTTTCGGTGACGTTGCAGCCACGGTAGGACAACGGTGGCTGCAACGTCACCGAAGCGTCGGGTGCTACAAATTTCACGCGGTAAATTCGTTTTCTATCCTATTTATAATGTCAAACAACCGCGATAGTCTTCGATTTTATATGTACTCATATTTGTGACGAGACACAAACACCAGCTGAAAATCACTGCATTCCATAATACCTATCAACCTATTGCATATGACTTAATTTTCAGAACATAATATCAGTTAACAATGGGAAGTAAAAAGAAGGGGATAGCAGAGGCGAAGAAAGTGTAATCATTTGGATAAGTAATACATTTTTAATAACTCTTGAATGTTGGAAAGCGTTCTACCGCTTCTAGCTAATATTTGAAGGGAGCTGGGTCCATAAACTTACCGCATAAACAGAGAAAGAATAAGGAGACACAAGGTGTTAATGAAGTGGGATATACAGAGTATTTTTCTGATTTGATCGGAGTAGGAAACCATTAATTCATTTAAGGTGATACTCCTTCTGAAGACAGAGAGATGCCAGATTATTGAGCACGTAAATAAGCAGAGTGCATAAATAAAATATGCATAGTTCTGGGATCCCGGATCCGAGGCCACCAACCCTAACCATTTCATTTTATTATGTTTTTTATTAAGGAATGCTAGTCATTGCCATTATTCCATGTCATTGACCTAAATTTGAAACATATAAGATATAGTTATGTGTCTGGCCTTCTGCATTGGATTTTTCGATGCAATTGCAGAACATTATTTATTTGTATTACAAACTTATTTTATATTGGCGGTGCCTTGTGCTCTGCTAGGTTTTCACCAAGCCAATGCCTATCGACATAAAATTAATACATTTCAGTAAAACCAATTAATTTTGTCATTTAATATCAGCTCTAGCTCGACATCTAACGATGATTCACCATTAAATGGCTTTATTTTATGATGAGACACTTACAAAAAACTGAAAAATCTCGGTATTCCACAATACCTACTTCATTATTGCACCTATTTCATATTGCGCTTATTGTATAATTTCATAGTTAAATTCAGAAAATGAATTGATTACAATAAGGTTAGTGCATGCTGTTATGTATTATATAACTGTTCGGTTGCATTTATTATGCACATATTATATTCAATGAAGATATCAGATATTTTATTGGCTTGTTATAAGAAAAAGAAGAATAGTTATTTTTTATGGAGATAAGTTCGGAGTGAAAGGGCTCGCATGAAGATTATTGTATCTATGTATTTCGAAAGCAAATCGATCTGCTTTTATGGCAAATCGGGCGTACATATATTACGCGTAATTCGGCATTGCCCCCACCGCACCCCCCCCCCCCCGTCTGCACCCATGCCTATTGTATAATTCAGCAATGAATCCGCCAACAATGACAATAACACATTCGATTGTCGCGTCGTTTGTAAGGGACGGGAATTCGGCGATTTGAACGAGGAATTTATGATTATATAAGCCCTTTGTTTGCTATTTCAATTGGAAATAAGCCGATCCAATAATAGAGTATTAATAGATTGAACGTTAAGATAATAACAAAGGAATTGTATAACACTGCTATATTTTTATAGAATACTGCCTGAAGATGGTAAGATTATACAAATATTAAGCACAATATTCATCTGTATTAAGGAACTGAACCCAATATGGCCTAATGTACCTAAAATTGCCTTTTCGCTAGATCTTAATAAACATGCAAAATATGCGCAATATGTAATATTATGTTGACTCGGCTGATCACAATTCATGAGCCTCTTATATAATCAATAAACATACTTTGCAGGGGCTTGATATATCTACTCGCAAGTTGATTTTAGACAAGTATTTGCTATTTAGTTCGAGTAGATAAGTATTTGCTATTTATGGTAAATATTTTGTGTCATTAGATAGATAGATAGAAGTTTTTTATTGCACATCAAAATAACACACACAAGGCGGACCTATTATTTGAATTACAATCTCTTATAGCCAACCTTCGTGGAATTGAAAGAATTTAGTCAGCAGTACAGAGAAAAATATAACGATGTAATACGCGGAAATACGCATACTTGAACTTGAACGTATATAACTCGGACTGTGGTCCATACGTATGAATTAACATAACGCGTAACGGTGTTGGCGTATCTACGATTATAGTCGGAAACATGACTCATATTGAAACTACAGTATACTATTATTTCCGTAAAAAACGCAAGGAAAATGTTGATACATAAGTATAATCGAGTAATGGAGTTTCAACGACATTCCTTGTAATTCAACAAAATTACGATTGAAATATTGTTATTCTGTAAAAAACCGTAGTAACAAAATGACAATGCAAAATAAGTATCAATCCAATATGTTTGTCAATGTAGAGTAAAATACACAAAAAAAAAATATGCTTAACAAAAAATAATCAAATAACAAAATGCCATTTTTTAAAAATATGGACAGAGCTGAGGAAAGGGGAGAATGGGATGAGACATAGAATAACAAGGAATTAGGGACATGAAATGCTTTTTCAGAGACACTTGAAAAGTAGAAACCTTTGCTGCTTTCCTGATGTTGGATGGGAGCTGGTTCCATAGTTCTAGCTGCATGAACGGTAAAGGAATATTTAAAAAAACAAGAGCAATGAGTAGGAATCGAAATTTTGCTATCCTGACTGGAACAGAGTGGAGGACCATTACTTTCTAACTGAGTATTTTTTTCGGTTAGGTAGGAGGGAGTGTATTACGTTGAGTTTTATTACGTTTATGTATTCAAAGCCAATGAAATCTGCTTCTATAATCAGAGACGTAAACAAATTTTCTCGGATCAGATCACTTTGTAAAAAATATTTTTGCTAGCATAGTGCATGTTTAGTATTCAGTATTCAGTATTCAATTTATTTATTCAGAATATACAATAAAAGCATGAATTATGAATTAAAGCTAATTATCGCATATTAGAATTCGTCAGTTTATATGTAGATAAATATTAATTCGACAATAGCGTTGACTAAAGTCGGCTTTACACGGCAGACAAATAAAATAAAAAAAAAAACAAAATAATAGAGCTAAATCCATGTACATGAGTATACATATAAAATAGATAATTATTATAAGAATATTAATAGTCATCAAGCACTTTATACAAAAAATAATCACACAGTAGGAAGTATCAAAACAAAATTGGAAAAAACAACGTATGTAGGTATATGATCAGGTATGTTACATTACACATTGTAATCTACATATTAAATATTAAATTCATAATATTATAATTAAACAATAAGAACTAAAATGAGGTACCTGAAAGTTACATATTAGTCTATTTGTCAATGAGCATGTTCGTTTCTGCTTGCTATAAAAAGTTCCCACTTAGGTGGTCGCAATATGGCTTATAAGGCCACATTCATTATCATTACTTATATGAAAGGAAATCGAAAGACAAAGGGAAAGGTAAAGCGATAGGACCAACTGTAAAACCTTCAACAAAGAAACCGAAAACATCTGCCACAGAAAAATTCTGTTATTGTAACGTTTTGACAGAAGGTATAATAAAAGATATGAGCATTATGAATATCGTACTAGCTGCAGAATGTGTTTCTTGTAATATCATTTTTTATTTATTTATTCAAGAATTTTCATAGGTTTTTTTTAAATATGGTGATTTTGCTTCGATCCTATCTAGGCAGCGCCTGTTCGAAGGACACCATTTATATATAAGAGCAATTTAGTATGTCATTTTATAGAAAGATGTTTTCTAATCTTTTGGTTTCATAATCTAAGATCAAAATGGTTACAAAATTGTTATAATAAAATTTAAAAAAAAAACAAAATAATCATTAAAAAAATGTGATTAAATAATAAGAGAGAAATAATTCCAGATATAAAATATTACGTAATAAAAGCTGTCTTCTACTCGTTCGTTTTTATAGGGCATATTAAATCTTTATACTACCCAATATGGCCTAGACGACTTTCCATTCATCTTAGATTTCTATAATTGAAAAATAAACAAAAATGTTTTTATACTCTTAATCTACCATGCTCATTGATTCAAAATAGAATACATTTAAATTCATTCATATTAATAATACACAAACTTTAGTCACGCAATATTGGGTGGAGTTATCTTTTTATGTTTGTCTTTCAAAGACGTAACGAAAATTATCGACGCCAAAAAAGGGGGAGAGGGGCGGGGCGCGGAGCCCGGAGCGAAAATACAATTTGATCGAAATGTAATCGATAAAAACGTTTGAATAAATAGTGCAATAATGGCGGCTTTGTGTCGCTCGCTCCCCGTATGCTCCTACATAAATTATTTTATTAGAGGCCATTCAGCGATTGTTGGCATCATTTCTATTTTCGCCGAACCGATTCTGTCCGCCGGCGAAAAGGGATCAATTCGTTCCCCTCCGAGTTAAAACGGAATTGCGAAACAGAGTAGTCGCAAAATGATAACTTTATTGCGAAATTTTCTTTTACCTATAAATAGGTAAGTTCTCAAATTTCTAATTATTCTGTGTCAGATTTTGAGTTGTGGCATTACCTTTCGTCGAACTCTCTTATTTAAATTTTATGAAACTCCACTCTAAAACATGACATCGAATAAAAAAATGTAATTTGATAGAAATGTTTACTTATCAACGTTATACGAATAGTAATATAAAGGTCTAAAATTTCATGTAATTAAATTTTTATATGATGATCCTTCATATGAGAAACATGCATAGAAATATCGAAGAAAAAGAGCAAATGACTAAAATAATTTTCTTTTACGGATTTTTAAAAAAGGACATTTGTGTATATAAGACCATAATTAGAATACAATAAAATGCTGAATCATGTGAAGGAGTATACAATTCAGAAATATTTTTCAGCAAAAAATAGGAACTTCCTAAAAAAACACCTCGTGTTTTTTGCCGATGTTTGGTAATAAACCACTAAAAGTTGAAAGATTACCAATTTACTTAGTCAACTCTTAGTATCTGGGTTAAACAGATCATTTTTTATTATATATCTCTACAAGACTAAAGTGTCCCAAAAATGAGGGTAGTTTTCCATAACATAGCAGTGCCATAAGTCTGGCGAATAAACTGTGCGCACCGGTGGCTCAAGGATACTATACAGATGCACAACATAAAACCTTTGACAATGGGCTTGTTAGAAATTTGTTAGAGGCCGTACACGAAATTTTGCGCATTTCGTGAATTTACGTAATTTTGCAGACGTGAATTTAACCCCTCAAATGTGAGGCGTCCCTTAAGGGATGCCTTGGCAAAATGTATACAAAATGTATATAAATTTATATAAATGTAAATATAAATGTAAATGTGCGCCGCTTTATAGTAATCCGCTCTATAGTAATGCTATAGCTCTATAGTAAACCCCGCTCTATGTAAATGTAAATGTAAATGTAAATATAAATTTATATACATTTTGCCGTAGGCAACCCGAGCTAATCGCCATTCATTTGAGGGGTTAAGGTTAAAATACTGTATTTCTATAAGTTTTATTGCACAACATAAAATATCATTTATATTATTGTCTAATGAGTGAGCTACTTTTTTGAAAATTATTATAGAATTTTGATTAATTGACCTTAAACCGGCGACTGTTTGTGAATTTTCGCTGTAAGAGGTTTAGAATATAACATATTTACGAATCGTTTCGACATCTAAACGGTATAAAAAAATTACAATGTATTGTTGTGAAAGTCCTTTTTACTACTTTCATATAAAATTGTTGATAAAAAAAATATTTAACTTTGTCAAAATTGTTTTAGAAAATGGGCGAAGAAATGCTTTTGATTTTGGCCTTTTAGAACTCTCGTTCATAAAATAAAAACAACAGAAATAAACTTTAGTTCAATATCAATCCATTTCCTCAAAAAAAAATGCAAAACATTAATTAAAATTGGCAATAAAGTCTTTTAAAACAATCTAATTCTCGCGTTATGATACTCGCCTATGATACGATTCACGCCTCAAGTCAGCTAGTCCCCGCCGAGCGCTTCCAAAGGGTGGACGTATCTCTTTGGCTCTGAAAATCCTACCTACCTATAGTTATATTATACCATTGATTATAGAGGTATCACGGCCCACATCGATTTCGTACATGGCCTCTTAAATAAAATATGAATAAATAAGCTGTAGTATTATGTAGGTTAATTCACTGTGATAAAAGAGGGTTGGCTTAAACAACATTCCATTAATACATATTTAAAAAAGTATGTAGATAAACAAACATTATAATATCAGTAGATACTTTCCTATATATATGCATATTTCCCGAGACCACGATAATTAATTAATCAAGCTTAGGTATATTAGTAGATTTATAATCGCTATACGTTAATACCAAGATTTTACAATAAAATGCTTATTATTTTAATGTTTATTTTATTTTATTTCTGGAAACATACAGCGCATACAATTGGCATACGTGTGCATAAACATAATGTAGAAAAAGAGAAAAACATTACGCCGATAATCGTTTCCTATGAAATTAACAGATTTCCGCATATTACACATTTGGATTTCGGCATATTACACATAAAAATTAATTGTAAAATAAACTAAGTACATGTTAAATAGAAAATAAAAATAGAAAACCGATGGGGGAGGTAGGGAATTGGAAGTGATTAGGAAGAAGGAGTTAGACGATGGTATGTGTATATGTATATAGATATAAATAAAGATATAAATAGGTCTTATAGTGGATATATAGATACAGATATTTATTGATGTTTATAGATATTTTTAGATATATAATAAATATTTATAAATATTTGTAGTAGCTACTGATATGTTGCATGTAAATTATATAACTAAGAAAGATAGATGTTAACAAGCTCTATAGGTGCAATTGATTTGAATAATTGTTTAACGAACGTCGGTTGGTTGAGGTTGAAAATGTCGATGGTGGAGAAACGAGAGTCGTACGTGCACATTAGCCTATAAGCGATGGAATTTTTCCCGTAGTTGGTATTGGCACGAGAGACCTCAAAAGTGCGTGAATTACGAATTAATCGCGATATTATTAATATTATTATTATTTGTAAGTAGGCAGATAACTAATTGGCGCCTATGATAGCACAGGTATCTTTACCTACTTTCTCTTACCTAAATCTAAGCTTTTCAACAAACATTTTAATAGTATTTATTCCACCAATATCAACAAATACCTTATTTTTTGTATTCTTTATACGTGTAATCTTCTTCTTTGATGAGATTTTGGCTATCAACTTGCAGAACATCCTGTATCTAGTATAAATAGGTAACCCTATCGTATTTAGCTTGCGACACTATTCTCCCCGCATTGATCATTTCCCATCATTATTGATCGATGGTAATGACAACTGCGACGAGACACGCAGGTACAATACCATTACGTTCGTTCTAATTTGTATTGTATATGTGATAATGGGCTCGATTGCGTTTCTTAGTGAACTAAAATCGGAAATTAGTCCGTGTGAACGAGACAGGGCAATACGCTAGAGCAGAGTGTGAGATGACCGATTGTCACTTTTTCGCATTAAAACTGCCCGCCAAGGTCAAATCTTATACATCATGGTCAAATATGCTCGAATTTATTCGGACGAGTATAAGTTCGGCAGGTAGTATTTATCGACGATCGTTCGTTTCATATACCGCTCTAACGTATTGCTCTGTCTCGTTCGCTTGGACTAATTTTAGTTTTAGTTCACAAAGAAACGCAATCGGGCCCAATGTATATTTATACATACCTATATAGTTCACTGTATGATTAAAAAATATATTTCTTCTAATTCAGATTTTAAAATTAAATTTTTGAAGCTATGTCTTCAGAGAGCACATACATATATAGGTATACCTATCGTTAATTCAATTTATACTCTGAAGTGAGTGCATTTTAAAATGTTTATATACTATTGGTGTTTTAAAAAGAATCCATGTGACCTTAATTCCTTATAAGGTGCCATCGATTCCTAACAATGTTAGCCACCTTTTTGGATATTTTAACCTGGCTTGCAGACCACTGCCTGGAACGAGAATCTGTTATCATATTCATATTCATACTCTATTTCCAAAACATTAACATTATTCAAAGTTTTGAACCTAATGCATTAAAATATTTTAGAATATCTGTACATTAAAATATCCTATACATTCGATCCTATAAATTATAATATACAATCCTATACATTAGTATAGCATTCCCTATGAGGTACATAATAATGATAACTTGACAACTTATTCGTAAAATGGAGAGTTTCATTATTATGAAATAACGCATAATATAATAGATAACATAATATATATTATTTTATAGATATCATTGATAAGACTTACCAATAATATTTGTTAGGCAAGGTACCATTTTGAAATATGAAATAATTGCAATTAAATGGCAACGAAATCAGGGTAATATTGTAGTCTATAATAAACATTAACATGGCATTGCATTGGCGATACACAATAAAAAATATCTTAACACGTACTTATCATTAAATTTTATTAAATTCAATTGAAATTCAAATTCAAAATATCTTTACTGCCATCACACACACCTTTGGTGGTGAACGGTTTCGTGCAACTTGGGCCAAAAGATCCATTTTGTTCTCGGATCGGCTCAACTCACGATTCAGCTCCTATTCAGCCTCCTCGAGTAAAAGGTTACCCCGGGTAAGACTCCCGTGTCTCAGGATTCAGAGCTGGTGGACCGGTGTCTTCCGGCGGGATTGCATTCCGGCGCCACTGGACGGTTTGCGCACCGGCCGGCGAAGCCAATCGGCTGGCATTCTGATTAATTTCTGAAGAGGTCTGGAGACCATGGAAATATACTGTTTTTTAAGCAGCGGGGTGGATGTTGACCTGCTGTCATGCCACTCTTGAAATGACCTTGGGCCACTCGATCCCGTGTGGCACTACGGGCAAAGAACGCACAGGTCCGCGATAAATTCAAACTGAATTACCGCTGTAATACAACAGGTAGAGGTTGCGTAAGCGACTTCGGATCCGTAACCAAACGGGAGGACGGAGGTATCCTGAAGGTTAATTCCAGATGGAGATATCCTGCCAAAACTGGTAGTTAGGGGGTGAGGCTGCCCGCTGCTTACCTTTCCCGGTGCCTCGCCTTAAGGTGACGGTCTGTAACGGGTGCTGGTGAACTAGACACTAGATTGTCTTGTCCCCAAGTCTTCTACGCTCATCCCACGGCTGAAAGAACGATCTAGTCGCCCGTTGTAGTCGACACCGCCGCACTGCCATCACATAAAGGCGGACATATCACCGCATGGATAATAACTTACAGTCTACCAATAGATACGATGGGAAGAATTGTCGAGTGCCATCTAAAAAGCATTTCGTTTACAATTTTATAAGAAAAAAGTCTAAATTTTATTCCTAAAAAATTACATTTTATCTTTATTTTTTAGAATGGGTAAGGAAATTGGAGAAATTGAGATAAGTAGTAACTTTTTAAAAACTCTTTGAAATTGGAAAACGTTCTAGCACTCCTATCTAGTACTTATTTGAAGGGAGTTGGGTCAATAAAAGGACTGCATGAACAGAGAAAGAATAAGGAAGAAACAACGTGTTAATGAAGTGGGATCTGTCGGCATACCCGGCACTCTCTCTCGCGAGTTAGGACAACGGGTCCGGCTTCTTGGGTACCTTTTTCTTTCCTTTCCTTATCGAGGCGAGACGCATCAGTCTGTACTCCCACAGACTCCAGCCGTGCCCAGCACGAGATACTCGGAGCACAAGCACAATCCTTATCCATACACCCTCGTAACTTCAGGCAGATAGCCACCACATTCGCGTCAATATATATCCTATTCGGGAAGCGTTACAAACCGGCAATATCGAATTCTTAATAAATACCTTCTGATACACTTTAAATAGACTTTTAATACGGAGATAACCCGTAAGATGACACCACCACCTCACATCGAATAACTTGGAGTTTAGTGAGGGGTGGTCACTCACAGATCTAAAGAGTATGTTTCTGACTTGATCGGAGTGGGGAACCATTAATTCCCGTAAGGTTGAACTTCTCCCGAAGATAGAGATGTGCCCTAGGAGCATGTTAAAAAGCAGCATGTTATTGAACACGATTGAATAAGCTTATGAAAGCAAAGAATATCGCTGTTGGAATAATTAAAACGCCTGAATTTGGTGGCACCCGGCGTTTTACCCCGTTGTTGGCACAAGTAACGTAGGATGCCTCGTACATCGTTAGGGTTAGTTACTCTTTCTATATTTCCGAAATTTTGGTTACTTTTCATTGAAAATTGGATCGTTGGATATCAAACCGGCTTTGATTAATTAAAATCGATTCAAGCTACCGCTTGAACCGTCCGGGGCAGTGCAAGTTCTGTTTTTATGTGAAAGGAAGAAAAAGTGTCCCGTTGTTTGCGGGGTTCGCGCCCGTAGCAAAGGGCAGGGCCGCGCTCGAGGAGACAGAGGACGAGGTCGCGACACAATGCCTTCATTTGGCGGCGGACAAAAAGTTCAATTTTGAAATTTGCCCCGATTGGGCCCACCTTTGTGCCCGCCGATGCGACTCGTGTGAACCGGAATTGCCGATGCCATTGTGCCCCAGACAGGAGCGATCATCGACCATATCGATCCAACACACATGCGCACAACGCGACGCATTCATTGAATTTAATTAAATTTCCATCAAAATCACGAATCGATCGCTGCAATTCGCTGTCAATAGCACTCAATAAAGGGTGACATTCTTAGATTCGATTTATTATTATTTTTTCGAATTGAAAAAAATCTTAGGACGTTTCTATAGTGTGAGTTTTTGCGTAAGGGACGGATTTTTCTGTGAACCGGGAGCTAATGGGCCCTTGCTGAGTTGGCCACGAAGACCCATTCTGTTCAGGGTCGGTCACACTCACGGGTCAACACCCATCCGGCGGCATCCACGCATGAAGTGCGAGCCCGGGCAGGACTCTGGCCTTAGGGCTAATTTCCCCTAGGAATCAACCTTCTGGCGCTCCTGGACGGTCTGCGCACCGTGCGGAGTAGGCCAATCGATTGTACACTCTGACTAACATATTGAGTTGTCAACTACAACAGGCGAGCCCGTCACCACAGGACGTTTTAACTATTAGTCGTTCTATCGACCTGCAGTGAGCGTAAAAGACTTTGGACATAACAAATCCGACATCTAGCTACGCCACAACCCGTTAGAGACCAACTCCTTACCGCGAGAAAGCCAGGAATTACTTCCCAGCGGCTTGAGAGACTCGCGCCCTTGCTTCCAATTGTGACCAGATTTCTCCGGTCTCTCGATTGGTTCCGAGTTCGAGGTCGCTTGCGCGGTCCTCTCCCTTACGAAGCGGTGAAACGGTGTGCACCGAATCTATCGCGGACCAAGGCGTCCTTTGCCCGACTCTGAACCGGGATCGGATGGCCAATGGTCATTTCAAGGGCAGTCGCCGTAAGGTAGGCAACCACCCCCCCCATAGGAAACAATACAGTTCCCAGACTCCCCCGACTGTTAGTCGGGAGCTAATGGGCCCTTGCTGAGTTGGCCACGAAGACCCATTCTGTTTCAGGGTCGGTCACACTCACGGGTCAACACCCATCCGATGGCCTCCACGCATGGGGTGCGAGCCCGGGTAGGACACTGGGTCAACCAGTCTCCCCTGGGATATCAATCCTCTGGCGCTCCTGGACGGTCTGCGCACCGAGCGGCGCAAGCCAATCGATTGTGCTCTCCGACTAACAATCGGGGGAGTCTGGGAACTGTATTGTTTCCTATAGAGCGGGGGTAGTTGTCTACCTTACGGCGACTGATCTTGAAATGACCATTGGCCATCCGATCCCGGTTCAGAGTCGGGCAAAGGACGCCCTGGTCCGCGACTGATTCGGTAACTCCGTTTCTCCGCTTCGTAAGGGAGAGGACCGCGCAAGCGACCTCGAACTCGGAACCAATCGAGAGACCGGAGAAATCTGGTCACAATTGGTAGTTAGGGCGCGAGTGCCGCCCGCCAGGTAACATACCTGGCTACTCGCGGTAAGGCGTTGGTCTCTAACGGGTTGTGGCGTAGCTAGACGTCGGATTTGTTATGTCCAAAGTCTTCTACGCTCACTGCACGGTCGATAGAACGATCAATCGTTAAAACGTCCTGCGGTGACGGGTTCGCCCGTTGTGGTTGACATCTCAATATGTTAGTCGGAGAGCACAATCGATTGGCTTGCTCCGCTCGGTGCGCAGACCATCCAGGAGCGCCAGAGGTTTGATTCCCAGGGGAGACTGGTTGACCCAGTGTCCTACCCAGGTTCGCACCCCATGCGTGGAGGCCATCGGATGGGTGTTGACCCGTGAGGGTGACCGACCCTGAACACATGGGTCATCGTGGCCACCTCATCATGGGCCCGTTAGCTCCCCCCTCTGACTAACAGTCGGGGGAGTCTGGAAGCAGTACCAATAGAGCAGGGGTGGTTGCGGACCTTAAAGCGACTGCTCTTGAAACGACCATCGGCTACCCGATCCTGGGTGAACAACCGGGCAAAGGATGCCGTGGTCCGCGATAGATTCAGTATACACCGTTTCACCGCTTCGTAAGATAGAGGACGGCGCAAGCCGTCCGAAGAGGGTTCATCCATGTATGTTTTCCGTTTCTTTATTCCACCATAACTTTTAAACCCTTGAACCGATACAGAAGTATGTAGTACTGTTAGAATCCTTATGTCATGCCGAGTGTCAAAGGGACCATTAACTGACCAAATATCAAGTAAAAGTTGTCTAAATATCCATGTCAATAAATTAACATAAATAAACTGTCAATAAATTAACATAAATAGAGTCAAACGAAAGATCTGATTGAGTACATACTTGAAATATACATCTATCTACATATATGCATAACTTACTTAAACCAAAAATATTTCACAAAAAAACGGTAATAAAAATAATTATAAATACAATAATTTACTAGTTATGCTAAGTATTGTTGTAAACGCAAAATTATATGAATTTAAGTACGTCGGTTCGTCTTCTGTATCTTCCTTTCAGGGACTCTTTCTTGTGAATGTCAATGTCCATCCACTGTTTAATCCTAAGTTTTACAACTATTGTGTGCAGTCCTTGACTGTACACATTTGGGTTAGCTGTTACTCTAGACCGAAATAAGCTTTTATGTGTAAAACCGGCTACGAATTTAAAATTACCGCGAACTTTTACCTTTCTATGATTGCACGCACGAAAATATTCGAGTAATTACAAAGGTCAGAAAGCCAAGTGAATGACTGATTTAAAAAAAACATGACAAAAAATATTTAAATTTGGAATTCCAACTCAAACCGACGTTATCCAAGTTCATAGTGGCTAGTTTGAAAAAATGGCAATAAAATAGACATGGCTCTAATATTTGGTCCACTCGATCTTCCCAATATCATTGATTATCTATGGTATTAGGTTGCTCTACTCCAAAGAACGTTTTGGCAACCCTTCCGAAACGGCGAAATGCAGGTGGTGGTGATAGCGTGGACGGCTTAACTAATAGCAATTTATTTGGCCATCTATAATGACATTGATAATGAATGATTTTTATATAAATGACCGATTGAGTATAAAAACCCGATAATTCAACCAACAATAACAATAATAACAATTATCGCATTTTTATATAGGCTGATTACGTCACATAAAAATACGGGGAAATAGAATGCGATCTATTAGTCTATCTGAACTATAAAGCCCACAATTATTTCCAACTCAATGTGCAGATAGACTAATACCAAACCTGTATACCTAATTAAAAAATTACATCATTATATAAATAATATTAAAATGTGAGAGCTATGATTTAAAAATTCGTTGGTTATTATATTATTATTTTGGCGTGTTTAGAGCGCCATCTACAGTGCGCCGCCTTACTCCTATACCACGAAATTCGCCATATTGAACATAGTAATTGCTTCTATACCACGCTTGAAGATTAATATTTTAACACACTTTTATTTTAAAATAAGGGTGCCATCAACACGTTGCTTCTCGTAGTAAAATCCTTGTTGCCTAATCGTAGTACGACATTGATTAATTTACCGTGTTAATTTACCGTGTAATAAAATTATATTACATTTATTTATTTTGTTTATTCACTTATTGCTAATCAACATAACAGTAAAACCAAGGCATTGAGAAGTAAAATTAATAAAGATATTACCGTAACTATACAAATAGAATGACACTTATAATACTAGCTATTATATAGGAGTAAATACTTAATAGCTTTCAATTTAAACAAGTGAGGGTTGGCGGTAAAAATATCGAAATCTGGTGCCATCGAGTGAATTTCATTTAAGCGCTGCCAAGCACGCGCCAACAAGTTCCACCTCGTAAGGTTAGTGCACGAGAACAGCTCCGCGAAAAAATGGTGCGATCGAGCACGAAGATAATTATTTGGTATGAAAAGATCCACCTTGGTTAGTAAGCTAGGGTTATCAGTTTTACCACGAATTAGATTGAAAACAAGGACATGGTCAGCATTTCTCTTCTGAGACAGAGAGAATTATAGCCAACCATGCCTGTGATAAATGCAGTCGGATACAAAAATGGATAATATCCGTACTGCTTGAAGTACAAAAATCTCAAAAAACACTTCTGTACCTTTTCCAGCATGAGGGTATAAGTATCTTCATGTGGATTCCAATACTCTCGCAAAGCCAAGGATAACTTAAATCTGATTATCGGTCCGTCGTCAATGAAGCGAGACTTGTATTTTACAAGACTCCTATTTTATAGGACTCTTATCTGGTCTGCGCGATCTGATAACCGTCCAAGTCTAATCCGCAATGCACACAAACAAATTCCCTAAGAGGACACGTTTTTTTTTTGCTGGAATAATATATTGTGGTGCATAACGAGGTGTCCCTCGCATGCACTCGATGCATTCAAGTGACGGTTGCGGTAATAAGCCGCAAATGAGCTACAAATGGCCCCTAAGCTGGAGGAAGTGCATTGTGGGTAGTCCGTCTTTTCACCATTAAACCCATCAAATAGAAACTCGTTTCACGTGTGGATTAGAGCGAGAGGGCGGCATGGGGCAGATGGCTCTCCCGCTCGCACCGCACCAGCGCCGCCAAGTCTGACGATTCCGGGGCGGTAGAGACGGACCTTACACGGAGTGTAATCGATAACTTTTCGATATCGAGTTAACACAGTTATTTCTAAAGTTTTCCACAGATAAATACACTTAGACCAACGTTTTTTTCAATCGTCGAAACAGTTGTTAAAGTCGATTTCCGGAATGGCTTTCAAAGCTTTGTTCGATTCAGCTTGTATCTCCTCATTCGAGTCTAAACGGTATCCCCGGAGCGGCCTTTTGAGTTTTCAAAATAACCCGAATTTACACGACGCTAAATTAGGCGAATACGATAGTTTTGGGATATTATGGGTCGAATTTGGACAAAATGATCTCGAAGAACTAATTCAGTGGGATATGGTGCATTGTCGTGGTGCAAAAACCAAGAGTTATCTTTCCACAACTCTGGCCTCTTCAAGCGAATAGCTTGACGCAAACGACGCATAGTACTCAAATGATATTCCTTGTAAACAGCTTGGCCCGGTGGAAGAAATTCCGAGTGCACAACACCATGACAATCGAAAAAAACTGTTAACATGACCTTGATTTTAAGCGATTTTGGAGCGATCTTTTCGGTCGGCACGATATTGATTAATCGATTGTTTCTATATCATAAGCATAGATCCAAGTCTTGTCTCCCGTAAAAATGCGTTTCATGACCGATTGATACTCAGAAATCATCTCAGCACAGATGTTAACACGACGCTCTTTTTTTAAAGAAATTGAATGTTTTTGGGACCAATCGAGATTTGACGCGTTTCAGGCCCAAAACATCGTTTTAAATGGTGTTGACGGAACCTTTTGAAATATCAACAGTATCAACAAGATGCTTAATTTTTTAATCGACAGTCTTTGAACATCAAATCTTGGATTTGTTTGACGTAACTTTCATCGGCAGAGGTTAACGGTCGTCTGGGGCGCTCTTCGTCTTCGTTCTTGGTCTTCTCTAAACTATTTAAACATCTTGTAAACATTTATTTCCGACAAAGTCTGCTCACGAAAGGGTCTCTGCAATATCGTAAACGATTCTGCACAAGAAATTAAATTTAATGCAACTTCTTTGCTCAACAAACTCGGACATTTTAAAAATCCAAATAAATGCTTTTTGCATCGTACAAAACCAAGCTCAGCTTAAATAGTAATGATGTTTATAAAATGAAATTTGACACAGAGGTCTGTCGCAGTGCTACCAACGTAGAAAAAAATATTTCTGGGATTCGATATACGAGCGCAATTTAAGTTGAAAATTGGTCATAGTTTTTTGACACAGTAGTATTTTCCTTTTCTTAAAATGTTCTCAATGCCCTTCGCCGAGTGGAAAGTCGCGAATCGAGATAAAAAAGAGTGTTCGCGCGCGTCAGTGCCTGCGCCTCAGCGATATTTTTATATCGTGCCTGCGCCTCACATTTTTAAATTTATGTAATTACGTTATTTTCTTTTAATATCATTTGATGTTAAATATTTTGATTTTGATTAGGTATTCGATTTGTGTATTTATTTGATTATGATTATTTGGATTTTTTATTTTAAGATTTATTTGATTTGGTTATTTTATTTTAAAATCATATATGTACCAATAATTAAAAGGTGTGTCCTGAAAACCAGGATAAGAGATATCCTGAGGATACCCCTAATTTGCAGCGTTTGTAGCTTTATTTCATAGTCTTTGTCTATTTACAGTTTTAATTTTTAATCTGTGTGTTCTTGTTTTTTTTGTATATGTTTTTTATAACAACAACTGCAAATAAATATTTTTCAATATATTCTGCTACAACATCGGCAGTATGCCGCCTACCCGCCGAACGATAAATAACGACGACTGACAGCACGTAATCTTGAATAACGGTGCAAATTTTTTTTCAGTTCCAATGTATAGGTATACTTTGGGCTTTAAAACTCGCTTAAGAGGAAATATTGTCATTTGATTGATGAGTTGTTTAGTTCCGGTTTTGGCAATAAGGCTATTTTTGTGTATTCGGACATTACCTTCCTCGATCTTTGATCGTCTCGGCAAATTCAATCAATGGGTCCAATTATTTATACAAGTTTGGTTATCGATGTAAATGATTTGAAGACTCATCGAAATCCCATACTTTCAAAAAAAATATTCGAGTGTCCGCACTGCAAAGTAGCTTCCCTAGTGCGCATTGATGTATTTACATGAGTGATTACTCGTCGGCTATGAATCGGGTAACAAGTAACAACTTCAGCCTGGCTACGTCCGCCATTCACGCGACATAGCAGCCATGCCAGTGTCAACATGCGCACCTTTGTAATTGGCAGTGCCATTTTCATACAACTTCTTCTTAGTGACGCTGTATGGAGAAGAGGATCCGCCGACAAAAGAGCCGCGCGGCCATTGTGGCGGAGGCCGCTCGCTCGGAACGGCTACCGAAATGTTTGCACTGGCGACGCGAGACGCGACGTTTACAGAATCACGGCATCGTCGTTTATTGATTTTTGACATTATCTGGTCGGTTGAGCAATGCTGCGGCGGGTGCCGAAGAGAGATGTGCGACGCGGACGACGCGGCGGCAACACATCACAGAAGACGCATTAGATCTACTGTCGCACTATACAAGTGTCGCACATTTTATCTTTTCTTTACGATAAAAAAATGTTTGTTTGCTAATATGTATGAATGTTCTGAATCTGTATCTGACTTGTATACCAGTAGGTATACTAATAAAATGAATATGAATAATATAACGAAACTACTTATTCTTTCTTTCATGGAGTGAAATCAAGGACTTTGAGGACTAACACAATCCACAGTCGAACTACTCCAACAGCCCGTAAGAATTAGCCCGTAAAGTCCGGTAGAGGTCGCTTGCAAGACCTCTACGGAACGTCAGCGATAATTTGTAGTTTGAATTTATGGCGGACCGAGCTAAACTCGCCTTAACAAAGGAGGAAAGACAGATGAAAAACTTATTTTGAAAAATGAATTACGTACGTTAAATTAAAATTGATTTAATTTTAGAATTCCAGTTCCAGTTCAAAGTCGCTATCGTGAAGAACGGCGATTGTTCGATTAAGGTAGGTATGGTCCTAATATTTTTATCTCGGATCTGGATATGTCGATCTACGATAGGGAATCGTTCCCACAGTCGGCTGCTCTCAATCGATATCGCCCGTAAGCTGACGTGTCGCGAGGCCGGTCGTCTGCTCGGCTCCTCTGTGCCGCCAAATCTCCAAAAAGGGATTAACGGCAATAATCTGACCGCTGTTTAATTTGTTCTCGCCGAAGAGATGCTTATCTGCGCCTTGTAAACACGCCATTGTGCAGGTTCCCGGTACGCGCGAGGGCAGATGGACAGGAGTGGGCCGGGACGCGATCCGGACCGCCTGGCAGAACAATATCCGGTTTACTGCCGCTACTGCAAACAAACGATTTGCGCGGAGTCTAGGAAGATCCACACTCGAGCGGACAAACTCAATCGAATCATACATTCCGCGAACTATATACACTCGCTCTCACATTCTCATTGCAATAATGAAGTAATAATATAAAGGCGGCGAATGATCAACTGCAGCAGTCGCTAATCTGCTTACAATTGCGGCGGTTCCCGATACGAGCTGGATGCGATAGGTAAATACCAAATTATCTCATTGCAAATCAGTCCCAGCTATTGTGTAACAACGGCGAAACGCGGATTAAGCAGGAGACGATATTGAAACGGACAATTAAAACGGACACTATTCATCGCTTTAAGTGCACAATCTAGTCCTTTGATAACGAAGGTAATTCTATCACAATATCGAGTATTGCAATATTGTAACATTACAGTAGATTAGTACCTATACAGGAGAAAGAGGATTTAGGTATATTCAAAAAGGGAAGAAAAATAGCTCGTGAGATTAGACTTTCTGCAATGAATGTAGCGCTCTTTTCGTTGATTGCACGATATAATAATGAATATAGCATATACAAATATGCATAGTTAGTTAGTTAACGTGTCCGGGCCAGGCTAGGACACTTATATCTAAAAATATGCCGCCTGGATTGTCTTGTTGTTCGTCTCTTGTGTGTGTGATGAGGGTTTACAGCTTCGGGCAGGATAGGAGGTGATCGTTCCACAGTCGTATGTTGGATTCGCTGTGTGATGCAAGCGGACGAGATTGTTTCGGCATCTAGCCAGTGTCCGTTGGCCCGGCGGAAGAAGGATTGGCCGGTGATTTTAGACTTACTGTTTCCAGGGACGCTCGATTGTTCATGGACGTAGACTAGAGAGCCGAAAATATGCACAATCTTCGGGGAAGCTCCTTCAGTGCCCCATTTTATATTGTTACGATTTTTTTCAAAGGAAAATTAAAAATTAATGCTGCTGTCACTTGGAATTTCGAATTTCGAAATTTATAAAAATATGCATGAAACGTTTAGACGGAGTTGATGTCTTGAGACTTACTTGATTACTGGATCTAGGCCTTCTCCAAGGCTTACTACGCTGACTGATCCTCCGTTTTCCTCGCCAGTCAGTTACGGAGTCGTTTATCAAGTCGTCAGTCCAGCGAGCTGGAGGTCGGTCCCGATCGGTTGTCGGTTCTTCGCCATATTTGACCGTCCCACTGCCATTTCAACTTGCTTATTTTCTAGTTCTTGTTATAAGAATATTGATGTGGTTCCTCCAGCTTATTGTCACATCTTCAGTTACTTTAAAATATTTCATCTTACTTACCTACCTTTTCAACTGGTCGATATATAGGTATACATTTTAATTTATCGCACACATTTGAATGTACTTTTAATTCATTGATATCGTACTGTACCTGCTTTGACTTTATATTATATATAATATATTTATAAATAGGATAGAAAACGAATTTAGCGCGTGAAATTTATAGGACCCGACGTTTCTGTGACGTTGCAGCCGCCGTTGTCTAGGGTAGACTGAAGAGCTGTTCAGTCTACCCTAGACAACGGCGGCTGCAACGTCACTGAAACGTCGGGTCCTACAAATTTCACGCGGTAAATTCGTTTTCTATCCTATTTATAATGTCAAACAACCGCGATAGTCTTCGAATTTATATAATATATTTAGTTTTTGAGGCATGTATTATCAGGATGTGTTGGTCAAGCCAATTTTTTGCTTTGTCTAATTTGATTAGAGGTTGCTTATAAGTTTCATCCAATTGTTTTTTGGCTGTTAGCAATCTGCGATTTGTAGACCTGCGTACGCAACAATTTTAACATCGACAGAAATATCGCACAAATCATTTTTTTTATAAGCCAATGAGAGAATATATGGGCTTAAAAGACTAATCATGTAGCTGGTTCTACAATTAAATAATAAAAAAACTAACTAAATAATAAAAAATATTTTTAAATAATAAACCCTATTTAAAAATATTTAATAACTAGTTTATTTCCCAAAATCATTTAGATATACAAAATTTCGGATGTGTACAATACCAATATGACATGGATTAATGACTTGAACTTTGATATTAGTACTTGGTTGTTCAACGTGTAAATAGTTGAACAACGGCGGGATCATAACCGTGAATACTAAAATAAATAAAATAAATTAATAGATTCTACTATGTGGGTACTTTACAAAATGTGACGAAATCGATGCGCGCAAATCCCTCAAACATCAACACGTAATCAGATATAATATGTCTGTAAAACACCGACTGACCTGTGATGATGATCCTCGCCTATCTGGAAGTCCCAGCACTGCTACGGACCCTCGAGGTGCCTGCTGGTGGATTTCTCATGCAAGTATCTTCGACAATGTCTCACACACGACCCACTCGACGCGGATTAGTTTTTTCGCGGAGTTTTATTCTGTGATTTTGCGGAGCGGTTCAAGAAGGCGATAAATAAAAGCGGTAAGAGTCGCGAGATTATGCAAAAACCTCTGAAAAATATATATGCTATCGTTCTGACAGCGCGGCGGATAATTATAAAAACTAGCGGGGGGTAGGCATTTTCGAGCAAACGCAGTACTGGCAGCGTTCAAGTCGTTCTTCTTCTTCTTCGGAATCAACATCTGTAAGTGAAGGCGAACATCCACATACACTAATCAAATGCTGATGCAAAAGATACTTTGCGCGCAACCAGTACTTCTTCTACAACTAATTAAACAATTAATTGTATAAGTCCCTAGATGTTACTCTCTGGCTAGACCTTCCATACAAAAATGCCCATTCTCATTTGCAGTGGAGTTTTTATTATAATTTTGCGTTTTATTGAATCGGTTGGGTTGGGATCGAGATCAGTTGGAATATTCAAGGTCCACTAAAACCACATTTTTAAAACAAGACTTTTTTTCTTAAAATATTAAAATAATAGTTTTAGAAGACTAATCTTTTAGTGTTTTAGAATTATTACTTGTTAATTTGATTTTTTTATCTTTGTTTTTTCATTTGTTTTAAAAACTAATTATCGTTATTATTTTATGTTATTTTGAAGATGAGGTCGCGGCCCGGTGGCATAGTGGTTAGGTCGCATGATCTTATATTGTAAGGTCCCGGGTTCGATTCCCGGCTGGTTCACCATTTTCCGTTGGGATAAAATTAACGGAATTGCATTTTCAATTCTGTCGATCGAATGCAATAAAAAGATACACGTACCTACATATAAACAATTCATAGTAGGGTTGGTTTGAGGAGATTGTCATATGACAATAAACCCTCCCATTGAGTACCCACACAATAAAGAGTAGAAACATGTTTGATTTATTTAATTTGGATTACTTTATTTTACCTTCATTAAATAGTGGTAATAATAATAGGTGTGTAGTGAAAACTAGGTAAGGAAATATGCTGAAGATACCCTTAATTTTCAGCGTTTTTAGTTTTATTACATTTGCAGCGTTTGTAGTTTTTGTCTATTTTCAGTTTAAATTTGTAGTTATGTTTTTTGATTTTTTTTGTATGCTGCAAATAAATAATTTATTAGCACTAGTTTTAGAAGTAGCTTGTCTTACTATTCGGCGGTCGTATTTAATCATCTAAGGGTGCGGAATTGCGGCCAAATTCCTTGCATTTATTTAAGAGGTTATACAAGAAAATCCTGCACAACGATCAGTTTTTTATAGTATCATTGATTATATAGGGTATTAGATTGCTTAATTCCATACTACGTTTTGGCAGTTAGAATTTTGAAATAAATCGCAGCGTATAGCCGCACCCATAGTTCCAAACATTAATTAGTCTTCTCTTATGTCCAGTAGCACAATAAATGACGTTATAAACACAAGGTTACGGTATCCTTTCATAAAATAAAATAACGATAAATAACAAACGAATTTTTAAAACATAGCTCTTCTAGAAAGATATCAATTTTATATTTGGTATATAAGTACTTACATTTCTCTGCGTATTAATTACGAACTTTAATTTTCAGGTACACTAATAATTGGCGTTATTTCTCTCCGTAGTATTTCTTTGATGTAGTCAGCCTATATACAAATGCGATAGAATAATTGCAATGGCACTAATAATTGAGTGTTATTATTGTTATCATTGGTTAAATTATTGGGATTTTATAACCCATCAGTCATTTATAAAAAAACATTAATTATCAATGTTATTATAGATGGTGAAATAAATTGTTATTAGAATAAGAATAAGAATAAGAATAATTTATTTTCAAAAACCCGATCTGGGTATAAAAATTACATATCTAGTGATATTTCTACAAATAAAATTACATTTCAAATTACTCATAAAATTATAAAAAAGTTTATAAAAAACTAAAATTGAAAAAAAAAAACATAGAAAATCAAAAATTCAATAACAAAGACATAAAAACTAGAAAAATAAAAAAACAACAGAAATAATGAGAAAACATAGATAATCAGCAATTCAATGACAAAAATATATAAAAACTAGAAAAATAGAAAGATAGAAAGCATCCAAAGAGTTTTACATAAACTACATTTAATAAGGATCAAACTATCGATCAACAATCAAGAAATAAAAAAATGCATCGACTCTCTAAAGAACAAAAAATCAACTGGTCTCGATGACATACCTGTTAGCGTAATTAAAATCCATAAACGTGTACTGGCACCCTGTCTAACATATCTTTACAATTTAAGCTTTTCAGAGGGAATATTTCCAGATTGTTATAAAGTAGCCAAGATTATACCGATATATAAAAAGGGCGATCCCACGAGCGTAGAAAATTATCGACCCGTAGCCCTACTGAGTAATTTCTCAAAAATTTTGGAGAAGGTCATCGAAAAACGACTAAACGGTTTCCTTGAAAAATTTGTGGTCATTTCAGACAGTCAATATGGATTTCGGACAAAAAAAAATCTACACAGGATGCCGTTCTGTCTGCATGTTTCATGATTGAGAATAGCTTGGTGGACAAGCTAAACCATTATGGAATTAGAGGAGTGGCCAATTCACTCATTAAATCGTACCTACAAAATATGCAGCAAGTGGTGGAGAGCACTTCGAGCAATCGAGATGTGAAATAGTAAATTAGTTTCGCCGAACAATGCTATCAGTGCCACTTGCATGTCCTCGGCACAGAGGGATTGCAGAAACGTACTATGGCATCAAGTATTCTAATAACCTATATAATCAATGTTAGTATGTAGCATTTTTCAACTCTTGTTTTTTCTTCAATTATTTATTGAGAAATCACACAGTATTACAGTAATAATATTTTTTTTAAATGTATGCAGATTTACAACAAATAAAACCGGTTACGGATTTCAATAAAATTACATAAATTACGTTTTCTTTTAAACTACTTAATACATCTAATGTACCTTCAATTTTAGAACTGCACAAGAGTCTAGTATGCAGAGGGTGTGTGTGTGTGTTTGTGGGAGTTTGTTGAGAGTGTAAGTGTGGAGTGTGAGCGTGTATGATATTAGTAATAGCGTATATAAAATATAATAATAATAATTATTATTATTAAAATAGCTAAAAACGAATAGTCAGCTTATTGTATCGGTTAGGGTTTGATTTACGGAGTATTTGTAAGTGATTATGAAATTATTAAACATATCAATACCATTTAAATGGGTATTATAAAGCTCACAGCAGCGTGTGAGTACTCCATTCCTCGATGCATTAGTTTTAAAAGGCGGCAATCGAAACAGGTCAAATTGGCGTGTGGTCCTCATTGGGGCGTTAATATTGATCGCTCCCACCAGGTCAGAGCAATCGAATATACCATTCATTATTTTATAGAGGCACAGAGCATCATTCAAGTTGCGCCGATAATATAGCGAATTTATTTTAAACTAGCTGCGCCCAGCGGTTTCACCCGCGTGGTGATGGAAAATTGTGATAATGATGATAGAAAACCATATATCTTTATAAATTATAGCCTATGTGTTATTCTGATGTGTAAGCTATATTATTGTAAAGTTTCATCAAAATCCATTCAGTAGTTTTTGCGTGAAAGAGTAACAAACATCCATACATACATACAAACTTTCGCGATTATAATATTAGTAGGATTAGTAGGATTATAATATTAGTAGGATTGTAGGACCGCCTCATCAGCAGTGTTACAATAACTTTTCGTCTTGAAATTTAAATATCGAATGAACTTATTTTGGATATTTTGCGGTCTGTTAATATGGACCTGATAGCTTCAGTTTTCTATGAGTATATTCTGTAAATCAATCGACATAACCTGAGAATATCCCCAATTGCATCGGTTGTATTCTTATCGCAGATTTATTCGAAACAGCACCAAAACAAATCATATTCTTCTTTATCAAGTTTCTTTATAAAATAACATTACGACGCACAAAACTAAATGACATATTTCTAATTCTAATCGCATTTGTCGCGATTTGAATCCGTTTTGTTAGGGATATTATGCACGGTTGCGATTGTATGGAGTCCCAATGAAGTGAGGGACAAATCCCATTGAATGCACCTCACGCTTAGGCCGAGGCCCAAGCCTTCCCCGTCTGATTCGCATAACGAGCATAACCGACCGACGCATGTAAAGTCATTGGTTTACCATATCGCACTTATTTTCATTGCAATTGCACTGCGAGACCCTGGACCTACAACGAATTCACTTTTAAATATATACATATGGTAGACCGAGGGTATTTGGATCGCTTTCAGTTGAAGAGGTTTTTTTAACGAATTACTTATAACAAATATATATTTATCGCTAGTAGATAAACAAATTCGATTTTATATAAAACTAGCTGACCCGTGCCCACTACGTTGGGCGGTAAAACTTTTTACCTGTGATGAAATTATGAGTGTGGTTAGTACTGAGTGCTATGATTTATTTCCTGACTGCCAAAAGAAGGGTTATATTTTTACTGCATAAGTATTTATGTATTTGCATGCCAATTTGACTATAATACCGTTATTTGTGAGTGTTTTTTCGTGAGTGTCTTATTTGTGAGCGTATTATCTCTTTAACTTCTTTAACTATGTATGCAGTAAAATGGGAATTATCTGCAGTAAAAGGGAAAAGTCTTTTGTTTTAAACACTTGATACGATAAATTTACTTATTTTGATAAGAATTCATAATTGTTGATAATATGACCAATAAACTAAACCTAACGATTTAAATTATTTTTTTTATATAAAATACTACTTTTTGTGACTTAAATATAAAAGTTAGACATATGCTGTCGCTGACTTTTTTATAGGCATTATCAAGCTCTACAACTTTTCTCTAGAACTTAATCATATATCTCTCATCGTTCAGGCAGCGTTAGTTAGAAACGTTTTCGTTCGACCGCTTATTTTCCGACTTACTGTGCAAATCCGACTACCACGAAAAGGTCTTTACATTTTTTGGATTAATATATAGCCTATGACACTCACAAGTAACGTGGCTTTCTATTGGTAAAAGAATTTTTAAAATCGGTTTACTAGATCCAGAGATTACTTCCTACAACGTCACAAACTTTACCTCTTTATAATATTAGTATAGATTAGTATAGATAGTATAGATAAAACCCAAATCATACTCAGATGCGACAATCAGTGGCGTAACTAAGTTGGTGTAGCCGGTGCGGCGCCCCGGGGCCCACGGTAGTTCAGGAGCCCAAAATGACAACCATCTACGATCGACATTTCATTCATTCAACCCTGCTAGAAATCTAAGGAATCCGAAAAAATCGAGGTCCTAAAATTGATCGATAATTTTGCAGAGTGCAAAACAAAACATTAACCATTTTAGAAATGTATTTCTTTATAAAAAAAATTATAATTCATTATGTGGCTATTTTAAAAATGTAGATATGCAAAAACTGGTGCATTTACAATAATATTATGTGGGTATATTATAGTCTAGAGCTACCAAAATTCGCACTTAGTAGCTCTACTCAAAATAAAGTGATAAAGACTGTAATTTCTTTTTTAATTCTCACCAACATTCAAGGTGGGGAAATATATTTCAATAATTAAAATAGCGTATTACTTTACAACAGTAAAGAGTCGTATTTAGGGAGGAGACTGGTTTAGAAGGCCAAATAAAACGTGTTCTCATGTTTTATTTAACTAAAGTTGAATTTTGATCATGAATCTCTTATATCAGTTTGACTGACATTTAAAAAATAGAAATATTATTTGCAATAGTAAAAAAAACTATTTTTCAGGTATCGAATCGCAAATGCTACCGCTGTAAAAATAGCGGTACCTACATGTTTACGCCGGTAAGAGCGTAATTTTGGCTGAAACAAAAAAAAGTAAACTAGGATATTCATTTTTACATGTGTGTTTTCTAGATGAAATAAAAAAAATAACAAAAACATAATATTGTCATATTTTTCCAAGGATTTAAAGAAATAAAATCGATTTTCGCCCCAAAATTTTGTGTTTAACTAGTAAAAAAAATATATATAAAGATCTTTTTCTGTTTTCATATAGAAGACAATTTAATATTCTTATTTTTTTTTCGGAACAAGATCCGTCAAGTTGTTTTTCCGGCAAGATCCGGCAATAGTTTATAGAAAAACGCTTTCAAAGTTTTATTAAAAAAACAGTAGAAAGTTATTTTTATTTTTTTATTTTTTCAAATAAGCCAGTTTGTAGAAATCCCTACTCTTGGTATAGTCAAGTTGAATAACTGGTATTATGCCTTATGTGGTATAATTAATTGTTCAAATATCGACTATTATTTTTTAATTGTAAACCAATTATTATTTCAATTTAAAATAAAGATTTAGGATCATTTTTAAATAATTGGAGCTGCTTAAATACTGCAGATAGTCAAAATATAAAAACGAAGAGTCGGTTATAAAACAGTAAAATTAAGTAGGATAGAAAACGAATTTACCGCGTGAAATTTGTAGGACCCGACGTTTCGGTGACGTTGCAGCCGCCGTTGTCTAGGGTAGACTGGAGATTTGTCAGTCCGTTGTTTTGCGGGTAGGCCGCAAACCGCTGCCGCCACTGCGTAGGTTATAACGGTGGTGGGGGGCCGGGCTCGGAGCGCGGGAATTTTTAAAATCCGTCTTGCACACAACACTCACTGTATCCTGTTTTACGTCTTTGCGTTCGGCGTTCGGCGGCGGGAACATTTTAAGAAGAGGGTTCCACGTAGAAGAGAGTTTGTAGCCGTCATCTCTATTGAAGTTCGGAGTTCTTCTTATTTCAATGGCTTCCCGGATCATGCGAGGAAAGTAGAATTGTTCCTTGGATAGAACAATGGGATTTTGAAACTGCATCCAGTGGTTACTTCCGCTATCCAATATATGTTCGCAGATCGCCGATTTTTCTCGCTGAACGTTTTTAACAGCTTTGATGTGTTCTGTCAGTCGCGTGGCTATGGGCCGTTTCGTTTGTCCAACGTAGGCTAGACCGCAGCTGCATTCGACTTTATACACACCCGGGGTTTGCAGTGGTATTCGTTTTCTATCCTATTTATAATGTCAAACAACCGCGATAGTCTTCGATTTTATATAGTAAAATTAAGATTATAAAAAATATATAATTAAATCAAAAACAATGTCGCAAAAGAAATGGTCAATATAAATTTTTATATTTTAATCCATCTTTGATTAATGATTGTTTTAGTAATGTAAATAATCAAAATTAGAAAATAAAAAAAAAAACAAAATAAAAACAGGAAAAGATTGTAATATAAATAATTATGGAAGATTAGGAAAATCAATAATCTCAAAGTCCTTAACAGAATACATTGGGTTCTTAATAAGCATTTACTTACAGCACTTACAGCAATCTGCAATTATCAGCAACTCTAGAGGTAAAAGATTCAGAAATAGATTTCAACTTTTTTTTTTTTAAAACATGAAAAACATGTTTTATTTGGCCGTCTAAACCAGGCTCCCCCCCCTTAATATAGGAACAAATATTTTTGTCATTTTTCCGCAACAATATTTCTATGTGATCCCACGTGTCCCGCTGAAGTTTTTGGGAACTTGTTAAGCAATATGTTCAACGCAATGCCCTTAAACGAAAACGCCGATTTATAATGTAGCTACAATATAAGTAGATATGTAATGTAGCTAGGTATACATTAATTATGTCCTACATTCTATAACGAATGTAAGTAAGTCCGGGGAAGGGCCTTTTGTTCAAAGGGCGATGTGCAATGGATTGATCGGATTCACCTTAAGATCCAGATAGCCTTGGTCTGCTAAGCATAATATATTGCAATAAAGCAATATTCTTATATACTTTTCACATTAGATAAACTAAAAGAGCAGAAAGACTATTGAAAAAAAATGAAGAGGAATAGCATTTACACAAAAAATATATTTTAAAATAAATATTTCCTTTATGTTACTTACCTCGTTCCTATTGTAATTAAATCTACAAAATTTGCCACAAATACTAAAATTCTATGCACATAGGTAAACACGTTGTCGGTTCTATTCAAGTTTATCAATTTCGGCATGTGCACCGTGCGGTATTAGCATGCGCTCTGTCGACTCTTTTAACCGTTTCTAATCTAATTTGCCTATAAATCGCATTAAAAAATGTCGCCGATTGTGCCGTTCGACAGGCGATTACAACGTCACATGCGTTTTATTGCATTATCATAAATTTGATCGTTATCACAGGGGGCCGTATTTGATATCGATAGACGAGGTGAGGCGAGGTGTCTGGGTGCGTGAGATGCAAATGGCATATTATTATGTAAGCGGGCGAAGAGTGATGCAAGTCTAATGAGGCATCGACGTCAACTGTCAATACAAAACCTCTACCGGTGAGTTTGCCTTTGTGGGCGCGAGAGCGACTCCGTTTCGGAAATTATTTCGACGAACCGCTCATAAATATTCGTATAATGAGCACGTTCGTACGTATCGATTTCATTTTAGGTACATAAAAATGAATTATTCTCGTAACGGAAAATGAGAACAATATTCATACCTATTACCGAAAAATCAATATGAATTTTGGATTATTCTTCATTTCTAATAGAAAACTTCGTTTACACAGAAAGCATGCATTCAAAATTTCAGAAAAAATCTAGCCAACTTACGGCTAGTGGCTTCATTTTTATATACTAGATTGTCGATATTTAAAAATATATATAAATTAAGTTTTTACTAATAAGTGAAACGTTTAAATTAAAATCAAAATCCTAGCAACACCGTTTCAGTAAGCGCTCTCTCGAGAAACTCAGCACACCTTATTAACTTGAATAATCTTTGTTTATTTTTATGTATGTATTTATGTGCTTATCACATACTAATTATCATTACTAAAAAACAATACATTGTAACAATACAAAATAAAACGTCGCATTAAATAGGTACCTACCAGATAAGAACACTTAAGAGCCCTATCACATATTTTTTCCAGAAAGGCAAGAAAAGTGGATTTTTGGCGTTCTAATTCCAAGAAATGAAGAGATTTCTACAAACTTTAATTACTGAATTACCTGGACCATTTCTTGATGTTGACCATAGCGGCCTTTAATTTTAGATATAACGAATATTATTTACTTATTCAGCCCATTTTCCGAAAGTCGTTATTCGTAAAACGCTCGGAAGGCAAACTTTGAGCTCCTTAATACAGTAATATCACTACAACGAAAACCGTATACTATTTTTTTTTATGTCCGTCATGTATTCTTGATGTACACTTTTTTATTTTTGGCTTTATTTTTTCGTTTTTTGACCACATATCCAAGGTATACATTACTTACAATTACACAAAATTAAAAAAAAATCTTCCTGTATCATTCTAATTTTCTCAGAAATAAAATAAGATTCTTATATAATACTTATACTATATTAAAGTTCACTCTTTTAGCAATACGACATAATATAAATTATTGTCATTAGAAAGGAGAAAACACTGCAAAAAACAATTAGAAATTGTGTATATATTTGCTTGCGCAAGAGAAGAGCGCTCAGTGCCGCGGTTTTCTCCCAGGGTTGAATAGTTATTTATTTATTTATTTATTTATTTATCCTATCTTTTATAGTTACATCCAAAAAAAAATGCGTTCATTTTTTCAACTCATTTTAAAAGAATACCTACGCTATTTTGTAATAGGGCTCTTAAAATTAATCGCCTGTAATTTAAACCAATGAGGGTTGTTAATAAAAAAGACTAAATTTGGTGTCATCTTGTAAGATTTGCTTGATTATTCGGTGAGGAAGGACGTTTGTATGGGGTTTCTTAACAAAAAGGTTTACTTTAATGCGAAGTTGAAAAGTGGTGCGCGAAACTTATCTGGTGAGTTTACAGCTTATGATTGATATTTACTGTTAAGATAATAAGATTCCAGAGCAAATTAAAAGCCTTGGAGAGGACCAATTTAAAAAGATAATTATACATAATTTGGTAAGAAACCCAATTTATGGTATAAGGGAGTTTGAAAATTCTGAGTTTATTTTCCATGTTGATGATTAATGAAATGCGTAAAGTTTTAAACATAATGGTATTAATAGCTGACATTCTAATTTTCATATAATTTATTATACATCTATTCATTAAAAAAAAATACGACGTCATATTGCTGGATTGACAATAAAATATATATTTTTTGATTATTGAGAAATTGCATTTCTATTTCAATGTATTATTCTCCCTGACTCTTAAATCACATTAGTATATTTTGATTATTTGTATGTAGGTAATATTGAATATAATATTACAGCCATGACAACTATCACGATAGTTATGTTTTTAATAATTAAATTTTTAGCCATTAATTTTGTGACGCATCCAATAGTGTAGGAATGCCTATCTACTGGAGTAGTTGATTGTATTGTATTGTATCAGTTCATGTTATTTAATATTATGCACCTAATTGTGGATTTTAATTAATATTATTAAAATTATTAAGGAATACCTTACAGTCGGAGACAGGAACATGGCAAACTTACAAAGAACGATTTAACAACTACGCTATGTTCGGAAAAGTTACGTTTTGAATAGGTAAATGAAACGTATGAATGAATGAAAATCTCTTTAATGCACAATAAAAATAAGGTGCAATGGAGGACTTACTGCTACCATTGTACCTTATTTTTATTGTGTTATGTTGTGCTTATTTATGTTATCCTATTACACGTAAGAATCCCATAATTAAACGGCTTTTTTGTCCAAATTTTCTAATATCCGTGTGCTTACAAGTTTTTTTAATAATAAGATTAATTACCGACCACTTATTCTGATATTTGACGTCTTGTTAAAAGCGCTCCGACGTCTTGTTAAACGTCGACAACACTTTGTCATAAACTAAGCCTTGTTTTATATTTGATGACAGAAATACGTTATTTGGATGTCTACATGACTACTATGTGCAATACTTTTAACTATGTGCAAAATTGTTTACCTTTTTTTGTAAAAAAGTTGGGTAAACGGGACATTAATACATATACATAGGTACACATGACCCGTTCACCGACCAAATCGACCGGTAAAATGGTCGAGTGGCTGTGATTCCGACCTTGCAATTCGCCCATACAAGTAGCCAGTGGCGTAACTAAGCCGGTGCAGCCGGTGCAGCGCACCGTGGCCCACGATTGCGATTCCGTTACGATTGACGATTCATTCAACTCTGCTAAAAAACTAAGGAAGCTAAAAGATGGAAGTCCCAAAACTTCAAGAAATGGTACATATTTAATAATATTATGTGGGTTTTTTAGTTTTACTAATTTCGCACTTGGTAGTTCTACTCAAAATAAAGTAATAAAAACTGATTTTTTTCATTTCTTACCAACAATCAAAGGTCAAAAAATATAATTCAGTAAATTTTTTTTTTTGGTCCACAAAAAAAATTACACCGTTAGCACTTAACATAGATTGTGTTGCTCCTAACTAGGCAGAGCCTGTTCTAAGGAGAACACCAATACAAATGATTATAAACTACATACTTCCAAAATAAAAATAAAAAATTTGAATCAAATCAAGTTAAAGTGATATTCTCACTACACCAAATAATATTAGAACTATAAACAAGTAATATATTAGAACTAAATAATAATGTATAATAATAATATATAATAGCAATAATAAATATTCATTTATAATAATAACTAATAAAAATAAAATACAAACGGAGCTGCCATGGAATTCACCGACCAAAAATCGGGCCCATCATATATAATTATTACACCTCTGGGAGGTGAAGGGTGGATTCCGGACTTACGACCGGCGGTGGTAGGTTTAGGACAGCTGTCTTGCCACATGTGAGCGTTCACCTTACCACCCATTCACTCCCCCTTCGAAGCCATAGAATTTGAGATGCAGAAATCGCGGTTTTAAATAATTTTTCTAGAAAGGAGTTGATTATTTTCCTGGAGAGACCAAGATCTTTAAAAAGGTGAAACAAAGATTTAGCTGGCAGGCCACGAGCGCCTACTTCCACCGCGTGAAGGTGAACAGTGAAGCCGTTCCGGGTGACGGCATTTGCGAGGTCATGGTATTTATTTAATTTGTACTCGTGGTCTTTTGGGATATTTGATTCCCATGGAACAGTTAACTCTACGAAAAGGACCATCTTCCGAGATAGAGAGTAAAGAGTTATATCTGGACGCAGGGCTGTGCATCCGAGACTTTCAGGGAATTTGTACTGCTTAGAGACCGAATCGACCTCCATAATCCAATCTGAAGCTTTCTCGATTATTGAGAAAGTTTTTGCAGTGAGATATTTTTTGGCTTTAGAGCCAACCCGCACAAACTGTATTGGGGGTTTGGAGGATACTGTCAAACCCTTGTTGGCACGAGCCACTGAGAGGCTAAGTACCTCGCGAATAACAGCAAGGACTTTGTCGTGGCGGTAAGTGTACCGTCCTTGATCCAAGGCCACCTTGCAGCCAGCTAGAATATGTCTAGCTGTGCAAGGGGTATTGCTACAAAGGGGACAAGAACTATCCTCGGCATAGCTCCAACGAGCGAGGTTACTGGGGTCTGGAAGCGTTTGCTGAAAGGCATTTAAATAAAATTTCAGCATCTCTGGCGTCCAGTCATACAACATTACTTTCCAGTGCATTGGAGGAGGAATGCAAAAGTCTCCAATAAAATTTGTCATCCTGATAAACAGGATGACAAACAACAATTAGTAAAAATACGTATATAAAATATATAGAAAATAAATATATTTATTTATTTTAAAATTGTGATGAATGTTTTCTCCGTCTCTTGAATTAACAGTAAAGGGTGTTATTAATATAGGAAGAAATGTTGCAAACATTTTCCCTCAAAAATGTTTCTATGTGATCCCGCGTGTCCCGCTGAAGTTCTTATAAACTTGTTCTGCAAAATTTGACGCAATACCCCCAAATGAAGACGATTTATAATGTAGCTATAATGTAAATATGCAATGTAGCTAGGTATACACAGTATATAGTAGTTACATCCTATATGACATAATGAATGCAAGTAAGTAGGGGCAGGGGCCTTTTGTCAATTTTACACCGAGGCCCATTTTTTTAGTTACGCAACTGCAAGTAGCATCTGAAATAATTCATTAATAGTTAGCTTCATATCTTGTGTCAACTGATACGTTTTTATATATTTTAGAAAGTCATTGAAAGTATTCAAAAAAATTCCTAAAACACTTGTGCTTTAGGGAAAATAAATCTGCCGAATCGTACAAGGATAGATTAGCTTTCTTTAAACTCGATAGTCTTGAAGATAGGCGTACAACCTACGATATGATGTTTCTGTACAATGTAATTAACAATATTTTTGACAGTGCGTATTTGGTCGAAAAGTATCTATTCTGGCTCCTCCTCGTATTACCCGGAAACCTCATCTGTTTTATGTAAAAATATATAACTCTAATTATACGAAGCATTCCCTAATAAATAGGGCTATATATATGACAACGTACAATGATAGATTCGCGTACATTGATATTTTTTCATTAGGTAAAAGGCACTTTAAAGAAACGATTAAAAAGTCTTATCAGTCCTTTGACCTCTCTATTTCATCTAATGACTATTAATCCCTTAAACGGTTTACATGAACAGTTTTTTTTTGTAATATTTAAAAAAATATATTTTTGATACAAAATAATTAATAATGGTTATAATCTTAAAATTTCATTCTTAAAATTTCATTCTCATTTGTTTTTTGTTCTTTCTCTTTGTCTATCCGTAAATCACTGTTAAAGAAATGTAAGCATAAATAAGGTATAATAGCGGAGATATGTAATGTACACATAGTATTAACGGTTAATAGTGTTAACATATAATTAGTCATAGTTTTATTGTTATATGTTGTATTTGTTATATATAAACGCTGTTTGTTAACCGAATAAAATAAAATAAATAAAAATAAATAAAATAAATCCAAATAGACAAGAAATAGAAAAAATGAAATAGAAAATCCAACGTTTGCAATTGGTTACAAAGGTTATTGGTTTATATTATTAGCTAGAAATCTCACCGCTTAAAAATTCACAATAATTTTGAGTACATTGACTTAAACGTGTAGAAATGTTGCTCTTAAAAGGTTGCCTAAGTACCTACTCTACCTCAGCATGATGAACGGCTCCGCTAGGTAAAAGGTTCAAGACTCATGTTAGAGGTCAGGTCGGTGATAAGGACCTTTCAAGGAGATTTAAATGTTTAGTTAAATATAATTACGGGACAAGTGACTTAACCCAATCAAAGTTTTAAATAAAGCAGTTATCCTAGTTTATTTTAAAAATAAACTGGCATTTTTGCAATGCCACAAACTTTATTTTGTTGGATTACTTAAATCGACGTATTAAGGGGTCGGTTAATGGTACATTTACTTTACATGCGATTGATTATTATAAATAAAATATAACAACCGAAATATCTTTGTAATATTTTATTTGTGTAATTAATTTTTTTTTAAATAATTTATTTTCATGATTAATCAAAAGCTTTTATTGTGACCATAAGGTATGTGATAATGAGTTATTACGCGCTGTTTGAATCACATCTGCTCTATGGTATTCTTCTATGTGCACATCAAAGTTGCATTCACTCTGCAGAAAAGAGTCTTACGTACGATAGTGAAAATTGAAAAATTGAAAAATATTTATTTGCAGCTGTTATAAAAAACATAAAGAAAAAAACAAGAACACACAGATTAAAAATTAAAAAAGTAAATAGACAGACTATGAAATAAAGCTACAAACGCTGCAAATTAGGGGTATCCTCAGGATATCTCTTATCCTGGTTTTCAGGACACACCTATATCTAAATATCTTCCTTTAATAATAAACTTTTTTAAAGTGGTCCTTAAATACTGCAATTGATTTCGATCGCAAAGCCATTCCCAACCGATTCCATACAACCGCAGAATAATACGAAAAGCTGCACTGGAAATGTGTAGTTTTGAAGTGGGTGTTGGTCCACGGCAATCATGTCGTGAACACTTCCAAAAACTAGGGTTATTGGCCGAATATGCAATTTTTGCTCAAGAAGCTAGAAGCAATATCCCACGAGGAAGTACATCGGCATGACGCCAGGAGTAAAACCCATTACCTCCAACCGGTTATACCACGTACGCCTATATTCCAGGCGACTAGTCTACATAGGGCTTACACTTTTTAATAAATTGTCTGATAACATAAAAGCGATTAAAAACATAAACATTTTAAAGAGATCCATTTGGGCGTATAAATGCGTAAAATCAACATGTATGCACATAACCACATGTTAAAATACTGTGAAAACAACATCGTGTTTACCAATGTAATTACAGTACCTACTGATTTTTGATTGTCAATTGTTATATTAGTTTTTCTTGTTAATTGGTATATTTTTGGAGTAATTTACTGTATATTATACAGTAGCGGAGTTGTAATGGAAATAAATAATCTTTATTCTGTGTTAATTTGAAACAGCTAGACATTTAGATAATTATTCCCTAAATTTCCCTAGACAGGTAGGTATTTTAGAGTTAAGACTTGATAACATCAAAAAATGTGATAGAAACTAAATAATATTACATATTTGCATCTTGTCTTCTACAGAAGTGTTTTTTTTTGTTGAGATTTTGTACTTCAAGCAGTAGGTACGCTGATATTATCCATTTCTGAATTTAGCCCTTCCATTTAAAGCCAATGTAGCTAAACTCGCAGGTCAAAGTGTCCGTCTGTTTGACAAGCCCGTTATTAAAATATTCACGTTGATAATCCGCATATTTTCCGTTGGTTTCCTGTGACTTGTTTGACTGCTCATTGTTGTGTCGCGTTGTTGTGTTGTGTTGTATATAGCATTCAACTCGCTAATGGGCTGACATTTCGCACCCTGACCTGAAAACGTCGCGTCGCCGCACAATCGGCGTCTGATTGAGGCCTACACCTTCGGATCGACACGTCCATTGAGCGCACACAAAAAGCACAATCGCAATTGCCGAGAAGCGCGATTGAAAACATTCCCAGAAATGGTAGCAGCGCGATCGTAACGGCCCGACCAAAAAAATTAAGTGAAATGGCCCTCTGAATGGCGGTGCGCGCCATTTCGAGGCGCTCTTCGCTGTCGATGAATTTCTTATTAATTTACCCCATGCCGAGAGAGCGCTGGAAAGAAACGCGAAAACCGCATCAAAATGCTATACATATATATTGAATTGCCTTATTAAATTGCGGAAATAAGCAGTGATCAGCAGCGAAAGTTAGACTGTTTCACTAGTTCATCATAAAATTTTAATTTTTTAGATATTGTATTCAATAGACAATATTTAATCGGCATTTTATAGACCTATATGCGCATCGGAACAAAACCCTAAAATCGTGAAGTACAGAACTTCCTCCAATAGAGGGAAACGAGTAGCACAATGATTGTGGTTCCAAAAACAACACAGAAAAAAATGTCAGCATGACTTCGTAACTGTAAGAATTCCCTTTCTCGATAAAAATAATATATATGTCATATTTGATCATATTATTACCGCTATTCACAGTATTCTTACATAGGGTTTCTAAAAAATCTATAATTTATTAATTTTCAAAGCAAAAGTAGGTATATACATTTATCATCTATGCTATACATTTATCATCTATGCTAAAATCTAAACGTAGTAAGATGAAACGTACAAGTACTTTACAAAACGCTACGCTGGGCTTGGATCGGTTTGTATATGGCAGCTCAAATCAGCTCATTCATACGACGAATAAAACTAATTAGCGTAATAATTTTTCAAATCGGATAATTCGTTTAAAAATTAGGGTCCCTTAAATCAATCAGCTTTAGATTTTGTAACTCAAGAACAAAGAGATTGATTTGAAAAAAAACCTCGATAATCTGTTTTTCGTATTAAATCAGATAAACAAGAACTTGGCTATCGCACGGATGAAATTGTGATTTCTCAGTCATCCATTTGTATTGTAGCTCCCCGATCCACTTCAGGTTCGGAACTCTAAAACTTATCGTCTGTTCCCATTGAGGATTAAAATAGATTGGTGAAAGAATTTTCGAAGTCGAACTACGCGTAGGTACTTGGGTTATGGTTTCTTAAGCCCCTATCATTGTAACATTGCCCAATTATTTTTTCCCTTTTAAATGAAAGTTTGTAACCGCACGGTTAAAAATATATTTTCACTCGTCTGTTTGCATGGAAGCTTCTTGGCTCCCTGACCCTGACAAATACCATATTTTTCACATTAAACGGCCAATTTTAAAACTGCTAACAAATTTAGGCAATAATTTATATTATTATTAGAAGATTCATCGTCAGAAATGCAATTTGGATATAAATAAGATTAAAAACATCGTCCATGTCCAAGCAATTTAAATGTGTCCAATTCCTGCACAAAATGCATTCAATCCATTGTTCTCTTCGCTGTGAGTTGGAATAGGAACCGCAGCAACTGATACAATACCATTCTTATTATCTTTACTAGAAGCATCGTCTTGTAAGACTCTTCGTTTTACAAGGTCTTTACCATCCGTTGCTTCACCTTTTGCTTTTCTTTACCCTTTCCCTAAGCCATTCCCTTACCCTTTTTCTTATTCTTTCTCTTGGCTAATACCTTATCCTTTTTCTTAACTACTACCTTATCCTTCTCCTTCTCTTTCCTTGCCTTTTCCTTAGCCAAAGAATTTTTTCAGCCGTGTCAGGCAATACTGCTGACTTCTTTAGCTGTCTTCTGGACGTTGTGGATAAATTTTACAGTACCAATCATACCCCAACTTCAGCACATTGTGACAAATATTTAGCTAATACTTGTTCCTGGTTTGGGCTGAGCACCTGTCTTGATTTGTAGCCCACAGTGGGCAGAAACCCAGCTACTAACATTTTAAGATGACAAAATAATCCCATGTGACATATTTCTAGTTCCCGAGCTACCGTTTTCAGCTTCCTGCTATCTCTGATAACAGCATCAGCTGCAGGCTGCAATAACTCAAATGAGTTAACTCAACCCCATTCTGTTTTACTTTTGTAGTTTCTCATTCTAAAATAAATATAGGCAACTGATACTACTAGCTGCCTCATCCATCCCGGGGTAAGTTGTTCCGCGGAACAATCAGCCCCAAGACAGCGGAACTTTGAGACCCAAATTTGACCGTTTAAAGCTGTCTCAAATTTTGATACATTGGTAATATAAGGCAAGTAATTATATTAGATAAACATTCCCGAAAGTTTTTCAAACAGTTAAGTACAAGTTGCTTTAAGATAGCTATTGTAGAAAAAAGACCAAAAAAAATGAGTGAAAAATATTTACTTTCGTGACATTTAGTTACCGCCTAGCAACCACACTCTTACCGTCCGGCGTGCCATCACTAAAATGGCTGCCAAAATAGCGCAATTTTTAGACTGTGGCGACAGTATGCTGCTTTGCGACGCTCTTCACAATTATTGATATATTTTGCATTCGCGGAGTTATTGCTGTCGGAACAACTTACCCCCGGCACTTTCGAGCACTTTCAGCGGATTCGGGAGAATACCTCGGGCGAACCTGGGCGGTTGGTGTACTGTCTGGTTTGCTAGACTTATTGCCCATCCGGCAAATAATCAAGGGGGTCTGGAGTTGTATGTTTTATATGACAGCGGGGTAGTTGTCAAGCTGACGTAATCTATCCATTAATCGATCCTTTGGCCACCCGATCTCGAGTGACCATGGCGGGCAAAGAGCGCCTCGGTCCGCGATATACTTAAACTGAATAACAGATTACGTCAAGTAGAGGCCGCTCAAGCGACCTCAAATCCATGACCAGACTGGTGGACGGATAAATCCGACCAAAGCTGGTAGTAAGAGCGTGAGGCTGACCGCTGGATTCCCTTCCCAGTGCCTCGCGGTAAGGCTGGCATCTTACAGGCGTGTTTGCGGAGTTATAAGACGTGGGCGTAGAAGACTCACATGGCGCGCAAACCATCCAGGGGCGCGCGAAAGGCGATTCCCAGGGGAACTGGCCCGCAGGCACATAGTCCTACTCGGACTCGCACTTCTGCAAAGATACTACCGGATGGGTACTGACCCGTGAGTTGGGTCGACCCTAACACATGGGTCATAGTAGCCCAACTGCACTGGGACCATTAGCACCCTAGACGGTGAACCGTGTTGCCCTTAAAAGTCTGCGTAATCACCCAACGGTTTAAAGAATGATTACATATCGTTAAACCTTCCTGGGTTGTCGGGTTCGCACGACGCAGTTGACAGTTTCAAAGTACCAAATCTTAATACGGCATTGAGCAATCTACATAATATCTGCATTGAGTAGGAACAGTAGTACTAATAGTAGTCAACTGCACCGTGCGAACCCGACAACCCAGGAAGGTTTTACGATACTCCTAATAGTACTAACACTAATACGCATTGAGCAATCTATACGCTGATCAATGATATAAACTTTAGTTAGATGATGGAAAACGTCACGACTTTTCGAAAAATCCTTAATATTTCACGTAGGTACTTCATAGTTTCCATTTTTTACTTTATCTTGATAGATAGATTTTTATTCGAAGTAGACTTACAGTACTTTCCGAACGTCTTATGTTTCTAGACATTTATGCCTCGCTTGTAGGCTTTACCATTGATTACTACACTATATAATCAATGGCTTTACGTAATAGTAAGAATAATAATAATAACACTTTACAAATGGTTTTCATAGCTATGTTACACAACAACGACTTGACCAGACCAATGTATCGCTTAAAAAATCTTCAATTTTATAATAGCCTTTAGAGCACAAAGTATCTTTAACAATTTTTCTAAATTTAGTGTCTGGTAAAAGGGTTAGTTCCTCAGGCAAAGTGTTATAAATATTTATAAAATACGCACTACTTATTACTTTATTATATACAATGTATTTATGTGTGTATGTATGTTTATATGTATATATGTCAATAGTATACGTATGTATGGCCATTTATGAACGTATATTACACATAGTGTTATAACAATCCCTCCCTTCCATTTCCATTCCCCTATTGTACTTATACATTTAAATTTAGAAATGCTTCTTTTTCCTTTTTTCTTATAAAAAAGGTTATAAAATTATTATCTTTTAAGTAGGTACTTTACATTATTTGCTAATTTAAAATGTATTAATGGCTATATTATTGTTAAATTATAAAATGTTTTTTTATATAAAGAATATGCTGTATACATTTAGCTAATAAAATAAATAAAATAAAAAAATAAGATAAAAGCGAACACCGTCTCCAATGAAAGATTTACTCACTTTTGCTAACCTAGAGCCCATAATGGCTAGTTTATTTTTGAACCTGGTGTTCCTATTGTGAATGTCACCCAACCTACGGAACCTGTGCAAGTTTTTACGAACATACATTATGTTACTCTTCCGGAGAGGACCACCTATCACGGCGTGGTCTCAGACTCAAAGCAAGACATCGAAACTCATTTTCCACCTATAAATCTGTATTTGAAACACCGGTTGACTCAGATTTACCTGATGAAATCGGACCCGCTGATATCTCTTCTATTACTATCAACGCTGAGATTATTCACCAGATCATCAAACAACTGGACTTAAGGAAAGGTGCAGGTCCCGACAGAATCTCACCCATTTTTGTCAATCGTTGTGGCAAAAGCTTAGCCTACCCTCTGAGCATCTTATTTAAAAGATCATTAGACGAAGGCATATTTCCGCATGAATGGAAGACGGCCCACATCACTCCGATTTACAAATCCGGTCCTAAACATGACATTGAAAACTATCGGCCTATCTCCAAACTGTGCATCTTCAGTAAAATTCTAGAGAAATTGGTATATGCTCAGCTACATGCAGCAGTGAAAACATATATCAGCGACTCCCAACACGGCTTCCAATCAGGACGATCAACCACATCCAACCTGATTCTGTTCACTGAGACCTTGCTGACAAATATGGATAAACGTTACCAGACAGACGCCATCTACACAGACTTTAGTAAGGCCTTCGATAAAGTAAACCATCCTACTCTAATATCGAAATTATTAAAGATAGGTATAGGTACATGGCGACTTACTAAGGTGGTTGAAATCATATATCAGTAAAAGAAGTCAAATTGTAGTGGCAGCAGGCTTCAAGTCAAATAGAGAATTAGAAACCTCTGGTGTGCCGCAAGGTAGTATTCTTGGGCCTTTATTATACACATTATATATAAATGATATCGACGAATGTTTTAAGCATTCTAAAATCCTTCTATTCGCGGACGATATGAAAGCCTTTATGCGCATTAGCTCGATACACGATTGTTTAAACTTCCAAGAAGACCTCAATCGCTTTTCTACCTATTGCAAACTGAACCACCTACAGCTAAACGTACACAAATGCCACTTGGTTCGATTTACCAGGAAAAGAGATATGATTGAACACCAATACCAACTCTTTAATATTGACATCCATTCTAAATCCGTAACCAAAGACCTAGGTATTCTATTGGACGACAAACTGCAGTTTATTGATCATATCGACACAATAACGAATAAAGCATTTGGAATGTTGGGTTTCATTCTAAGGACTTCTAAATCACTTTTTAATATACACACTATTAAAACGCTTTACTATGCCTACGTCCGCCCGCATCTTGAATACTGCTCGCAAGTGTGGAACCCCTCATATGCCATCCATAATAACAGAATCGAGCGCATCCAGACTAAATTCTTGAAATACTTAAACTATAGATTTTACTTCACACTCGACAATTCTTACGGCATCAACGTTCACCACTCGTACAACGTTACTTCTTTGGCTGATCGAAGGATGTACCATGATCTAGTCTTCCTACATACAATCTTAAACAACAAATTAAACTGCATGGACTTGGTCCAACTAATACATTTCCGGACCCCATCAAGAACGACAAGACAGTCCTCATTGTTTCACATTAGCCGTTGCAATAACAACTACCGTAAAAACTCTTTCTTAAACCGTGTGTGTAGGGTTTACGATGATCGATACGCATCAATAGATATCTTCGCTGAATCGAACATTGGATTCAGAAATTTGTTAAAGAGGGCGATATTTAACACTTAATATAAAAAAATTAATAATAATTATTATTTAAAATTTATTACTTATTATCTACTGTTTGCACTTGTACTTATTCATACCAACGTACCTGTCTCAACTTCAAACATCGTACTGATAAATTTGTTAAATACGTGGACACCCATCAACATAATGTATTTATTTTTTTTCCTATGTTCCTCCTTCCCTTCCTGGTCCCTCCCTTCATATCCTCTTTATTTTCTCGTTTTTTTTTCTGTCTCTTATCATTTAGATAATCTTGATGTTCACATTTAGTGGAAAATTGTCTCTGGTGTAATTTGTATATCTATCTTGTTTGGCTACTTACTTTTATACACTGTTATTTTCCTGAATAAAAGAAAATTAAAAAAAAAAAAAAAAAAAAAAAATGTTATCGAATATATACTGACTATTGTTGTACTATAGTTAGTATATATTCGATAACATAATGTACTGATACTTGTTGTACTAGTCGTATATTAATCTAACCATGCTTCATTTAATTTTATCTTTGAACTTATTGAGCATCGCTTTTTACAAAAATAGGTCACCCCCCGTTCGCCCCCTCTCCCCCCGTTCGTTCGCCATTGTACTTACTGCAGGGCAAAAAACGGCAACTTTTGTATCAGCCATATTTTGTATTTATAACCCACTTATGAAGAAGCGCGCCCGAGCCTGAAATGCTGCGCGATTATTACACGTGGACGGACAAACTTAAACGCGGCATAAACGGATATCGCGGAGAGAAAGCATATTTATGCTAAACTTCCTGTCGATGCGGGGTATAATGGCGACTACACAGCGCAGGCTACCTATAATACTCCTCTCTGCGCCCCGCGCGCCGGGTATAATAATGAGTAGAATAGAAGCGGCGGCTAATGCTATTTATTAGCGAGATATAAATGGTAATAGAGATGCTCTGCCGAGCGTGAAGTCAAGTTGGAATATCCGTTTTTACTCGAGTAGTGGGCATCTCTTATATCTTCAGGGAGCGTATATTTTATAGGGGGATAGTCTCTAGATAAATCTTTAATCTCTTAACAGTCTCCAAGTAAATCATTATTAGAACCGTCTGGTGGAAAGCAGAAAGCATAACTAGGTATAGTAGTAGGCTTACGTAGGCCATATTTGTAAGTTGATACTTGACAATAAATACATTTAGTTGATTATGTTTAAATCCAATTAATGAAATAATATTTAATATAACAATTTAATGTGTGCCTAATAATGAACCTTTTTAATCTACTTAATTAATTAATTATTTTATTTTATTAATTGATTTATTTATTTTTAGGAAAACCAACAGGTAATTATAATTTAACAAATAGACGGAGTAAGAGAGAGCCAATTAAAGGTTTTCACGCTTAAGTAACGCTGTAGACACATATGTCACCTTTCAATTAAAGCTATCGATTAAAAATACATAAAAAAATATTCAACAATTAATGCTAAAGAATTCACTGTTCAGCCGCTGGCTCGCTGAGTTAATACTCGTACAGAATAGATCAAAAGCAAAGCGTTTAATCAAGTCATTGAAATTGTCACTTGTTCGCCACAGAAATGCATTTTGCCTATAGTTGGTACCAGCATGAGGAACATGAAGAGCAGGATTAAATCTATTGAGTTTGGAAGGAACACGGAGATTAATTTTATTTAGTAAGTCGGGACAGTTAATGTTATTGGAGGTGATTTTTAGCAAAAAGGTTAAGTCCGCGGTTTTACGCCGCCTAATCAAGAGGAGGATATGAAATTTCTTGCATAAATTCAAATAGTTAGATGAGCTGTATGGGATTTTCAGACGGAAGCAGAGATTTATTGGTTAATTTATTGGTTGATTTATTTGTTTATTCATTCCGATTGTTCATTAGATAATTCTTAAAAATAAAAAAGTAAATATATAAATGTATAAATAAGTGACTAATATTAAATATATACAAAAGAAAATATTTAAATATATAAAGAAGTAATTAAATAAATCTATAAAAAATAAATTGAATAAAAAGGTTCCTTATAGGGACATATAAAATTGTAGCTCTAATTTATACAATCTAGTAGGGTGATAAAATCCACAAAAATATAATCGTGTCTGCTTCGTGAATGTTGTAAAAAAATATTATGTATACCTACCTTTGTTTCTGCCAAAATCTATTTTTTTGTATTGGATAATTTTAAAAAATAAAAAATAAAAATAAAGAATAGCTATACGGAGAGCAGTAAAGCAAGACTCTGTATTATCTCGTCTTATATTTAATTTTTCACTCCATAGGAAATGCGCACAACTGGGGGTGTCTAACACAACAGGCGAACCCGTCACCTCAGAGAGTTTAAACGGCATTAGGTCGTTCTATCTCTCATGGAGTAAACGCGAAAGTCTTCAGAGGACAAAATATGGTTCACAGAGATGAAACGAACGAGACAGAGCAATACGTCAGAGCAGAATATGAAATTAACGATCGTCAATTTCCCCGCACCAAAACTACCTGTCGAACTTATAGCCCTCCGAATAAGTTTGGATGCATTTTTTATGGTCTTATAGATTTAGCTGCTTTATCTTCGATGGGTAGTTTTAATGCGGAAAAGTGACAACCTTTCATTTCACACTCCGTTCTAACGCATTAACCTGTCTCGTTCACAAGAACGAATTTCCGATTTTAGTTCAGGAAGAAACGCAATCGAGCTCAGTTTAACTCCACCAACAAACTCGTAAGAGTCCAACGCCTTACTGCGAGGCACTGGAAAAAGACCAACGGGACGGCCTCGCGCCCTGACTACCAGATTTGCCCGTATTTGTCCGTCCTCTCGTCTGGTTACTGATATGTAGTCGCTTTCGCGGTCTCCACCCGATGTTAGCGGTAATTCAGTTCGAATTTATCGCGGACCCTGGCACCCTTTGACAGTTTTAGCACAGGATTGTGTGGCCAACGGGTCGTAGTAGCTGACAGCAGGTAAACAACCCCCCCCCCCCCACTACTTAGGCAACGTTTATACGTTCTTTTTTAATGCTCTTATGAGCATTTCCAGACCCGTTATTCGCCGTAGTGCACAGTCGATTGACTAACGCCGCACGGTGTGCAAGCCGCCTGTCCGCGCCCGAAAAACATCACCCAGAGGAAACTGATCCACCATGCCGTAGCAGGGGAACACAGAGACTATTCCAGGTCTAGGAGGCTCTCTAGAAGATCAAGCATGCTTGTCAAGCATCGCGTCGCGGGCTGGGAGGGAATCGTCAACCGCAGGAAATATGCAAATATATTTTTAATATTTACCAAAATTGCCTAATTTTGTAGTTTATACCGGGGAGTCACGTCAATTAGACGTAATTGGTTGATGAATGACGTGACTCCCTTGTATAAAACTACAAAAATATGCATTATTAGTAAATATTAAAAAAAATATTTCCATATTTCCTGCGGTTGACGATTCCCTCCCAGCCCGCGACGCGATGCTTGACAAGCATGCTTGATCGTCTAGAGAGCCCTTAAGTGGCCCAACTGCAGAGAAGCCATTAACTGTCAATAGAAAATGGGAAATTTAAACAGTTGCGCGGTGTCGGATACGGGAGAACCCGTCACCTCAGGCTGGTATAACGATATGTGATCGTTCTTTCAGCCGTGGGATGAGCGTAGAAGACTTAGAGACAATACAAATCTACTGTCTGGCTAGGCCAACATGCCCGACAGAGGCCCGGGAAAGATACCCAGCGGGCAGCCTCGGCCCCTGTCTACCAGTTTTGGAAGGATATCTCCGTCTGGAATTGCCATTATGATACCTCCTTTCCCCGACTGGTTACAGGGCCGAAGTTGCTTACGCGGCCCCTACCTGTTGTATTTCAGCGGTAATTCAAAAAGAAATTATCGCGGACCTAGGCGTCCTTTGCCCGTCATACCAATCGGGATCGGGTGGCCGATAGGCCATTTCAAGAATGGCATTTCAATAGGTCAACATCCACCCCCGCTGCTTAGAAGATAGTATATTTCCATAGTGTCCACGTACTCCTTTCGTAATTAGTCAGAGTAGACAACCGATCGGCTAACGCCGCACGGTGCGCAAACCGTCCAGTAGCGCCAAAGGGCAATCCCCCAGGGGAAGCAAATCTAAGGCATGCACAATGTGTGTCATGTCTCTGCCAGGGGTATTCCGTTGCGGTTAGAAACTTCATCCCCACAGAAAGAAAAGGACGGAACTACCCGAACGGAGCCGAATCGGTGTTTATATCCCTGATTAGGTATAACAATATTTCGCGTTATTTTATTTGTTAACAACTACTCTTTCAAACTTGTCATTATAATTATCAGTTGATGTGGTACCTAACAGATTCTATCGCGGAAAGGATAGCTTCATGTGTAGGTAAATCTGAAGCAAAATTAGATATAGATAGGTAGCTAGTCAAGTTTTTCTGAAACCTAAAGATTGAAGATGTGTGTAGTCTGGTTTGTGCGTTGTCTACACTGGTTGTATGTATGTATGTACCTACCTACTCCATATTAATATCATACACTCATACATAAGGAAGGTTATTAGCAAATAAGTAACGCGAGTATTATTTTATGGTTTTTATTCCCCGTTGACTAGAAATCAAAACCCAGTAGGTATATTGTTTCGTGAGTTTTTCAAATCATTAATCTCAATTGCAGGAGGGGGGGGGGCGAAAATATCAACCTATGTAAAATACTGTAGGCCTTCGAATTATGGGTTTACAGAAGAATGCTCAGGTTTGCGTGGACAAACTTTTCAAATATTAAAGTGATGAATTAGAGGTATTTATCAAAAATTAGAAATATTTATCAACTAAAAACGAAAACATCCTTCCGACACGTATTGAGGGGCTCACTCAAAATACAAAATATTGCAACTAGTAAAGTAAGAGAGAATTGAGCGTCGCCAAAAACCGCGCAGAAGAAAAATAGCCTGGTTGAAATCCTAAAGACATGGTATGATATAGTAGGTACCTACATACAAAATCTACATTTCTTACAGCACCTTAGAGAGTAAAGATATATATGATGATCACCTACCTTTGAAATAAGAGGCTACCTACTTACTACAAAAACAGAAGTACCTAAGTATATATATAGGTAGGTACAGGTTGAGTTTTATAAATGGGCCACTAAGTGGAAAACGTACATTACATTTTCGTCGAGTCCAATTGCCTGCTTAAAACCGCTCTTGGACGTGTCAGAATAATTGGGTTAGGTAGTAGGTAAGTCTCGTTACTACTTTTTACTGAACATACAGAGATAGTCAAAAATTAACTACTAGATGGTCAAACTATAAATATAAATAATCGAAATCAAAATAGAAGCCTAATATTTAAAGTAGTTAGTAATTCGAAAAGATACGTAATAAAATTATTCATCGCAATATTCAAATTGTCAGTGAAATGTTAAATAATTCAATTAAAGTTACGTTATACATTTTAAATTAAAGGTAGGTACAGTATAAGACCATATAAAATAATCAGACAATAAGACTCTACTTTTTAAAGTAGGTACCTACCTAATTTAAATGGGGAAATTTGAAAAATCATGGCCCTCAAATTGAGCCGGATTATAGAAAGGGTGGCCTATCAGCATCTCCTTTGCATGTTTTTTTTTAAATTTTATGTCCTCCAGCTGTTTAAATTTTGTACGGAGTAGAATATAGAATACTAAACTACTTATAGCAGATATGTAGCAATCCTCGATTGGGATCAAACCATCTAAAAGAACATTCGATGTATGCCTACGATCTGTCTTTTTATTGTTCATCAAATCAAAGCGAAAATTACTTGAAGACAATAATATATCTGTTATGATGTTCTCTTCCCATCAATGAATGAAACAATTAGTCTTTCTACACCCGGTTTTTTATAAAATACCTAGAGATAATAAAACACATCGTGGATAAAATGTGATTTTACAGGCGTCCTTTTATACGACAGCTGACTGATTCAGTTTAGGTAAGGAACCCTAAACCTATCAACTCTTTGCTCTTGCTACTAATAAAACGCGTTGGCTAAACAATTTTGGAAATTGGGGAAATAGTTATTGAGACATTATGGCTTCAAACAGACAGACAAGACCAACATAAAGTTTTAGAATCTTTAATAAAGTTTTAGAAATAACTTTTTTTTTGTTATTTGAGTTTTTTGGTGAAGCAAATAATAAAAGGTAAATAACTAAATAATAATATATATAGGTACACACACTCACTCACGCATAAATAATTATCTGGATTTATCAAGGAGCCAACGTAACACCATTTTCCTAAAATGGCGAGATTCGCTTAAAAAAATGATTTTTCTAAAATTATATTGAAATTAGTTAAATAAATTGTTCAATGTGTTGTCCAAAGCTACGAAAGCAACTTTACCCATAGGTAACGCAACAAGGCAGCATCACTCTATGAACATCCATACACACGTTAAAACAGCCTCAAACAACGATCTCTCTCTTGTCACATACCATAGATATTTAGTGCATTGATATGCCCTCAGGTACAAATGACTTTACTCATACCCGTTGCGCGTAAGAACATGTAACAGAGAGTTCAAAACACTGAACAGTGCGAGAGAATAACACGGCAGTATTCGTCGCGGGATCGCTCACACCGGAAAGTACCTACCTACTTGCAGAACTACTATCTGCTGGCGGCGATTTGCATTGGTTTTGAAGTGGTCATTTTCGCGCGCGAAAGGCCTAATTAGCCCTTATATATCGACGACACACACACACAATTTGATGACTTACAATAATTTGATTTCTTCCTTCTCTCAAAGTTCTCTTTTACGTAGTAGGTACCTACCTACCATACTATTATTTCTTAAAATTAATCTGTCGACAATTTAAATATTATAATTTGTAGTTTTTCTTGTTAAACTCAATATTAAAATTCGAATAAAGTAAAAAATTATGAAATGTGTAGGTAGGTAGGTAACCTACCTACCTAATATGTTGAACCCAGTTATCGGCCCTATTTTTTGCCAAATTATATTCATTCTAATTCCTTATACCTAACGGCTAACTTAATTAGTTTATACCTAACGCTGTAGAATTTTCTAATAAAAAAAAGATTTAAAAGAAATATATTATTTTATTTTACCGCATTCCATAGGTAGTGGTACCTTTATTGCCTGCATTAAATTATATATCGATTTATATTTTAATTACTGAAAAAAACATTATTTGGTTGAGGTTATAAAACGTCTTATATAAATGATTTACCTTACACAGTAAAACCAAATTGTGAGATAGTTTTATTCGCAGATAATCTCTTTGCTATTCAAAGTAGGTAGACAACAGCATAATTATGACGATGTGAATGATTCTATCTCGAATGTTGTGGAATGGTTCACAGCAAACAATCTGCTACTAAATGAAAAGTAAACAAAATGTATAAAATTCTCACTTCCAAATGTAAAGCAAATAGGGCCAAATATTATCATAAAAAATGAGCGCCTACAACTGGTCGATTCCACTGTATTCCTTGGTATCACTTTAGATAAAAAGCTACAATGGGGCCCCGACAGGCTAAGTTCTGCGGCATATGCTGTAAAAAAAATTCGTAATTTAACAGATATAGACACCGCGAGGCTGGTTTACTTCAGCTATTTTCACATTGCAGCTTGATGTCGTATGGCATCTTGCTGTGGGGTCATGCTGCTGACGCTGATAAAATATTTATACTACAGAAACGAGCCATCCGCGCTATTTATAAATTAGGTGCTAGACAGTCGTTACGAGGAAAAATTTAAAGAAATCAATATTTTGACACTTGCATCTCATTACATCTATGAAAACTTAATGTATGTGCATAAAAATAAAGAACTATTTTTAAAAAACTCTGATAGGCATAGTGTCAATACTAGAAATAAAAATAAACTTGCTGACCGTAAAAGTCGACTCTCCAAAACCACAAAATCATTTAAAGGGCAATGTATACCTACTCTTCTACAATAAAGTCCCAGAAAACATGCAAAATTTATCTGTGATACAATTTAAGTCATTTATTAAGAAGAAGCTGTACCTACTCAAAGGGCTAAGTACTTACTATAAAATAAATGATTATCTAGACGACAAAGACCCTTGAAAATAAAATGGTTACCTCGATGATTTATATCACGTTATATGTCACAATAATTTGTTATAATATCAAAATAATTTAATTTTTTTATCATTTATGTATGCATTATTGAAGTCAAAAAGTTACGATTTCGTACTATTTTGAATAAAAAACATGATTATGATTATTATTATCTTCTGTACCTATCTATTTTTATACTTAGTGTGCCTCCCCACCCTCTCTTATCCCCATTGAATGTCTTTTCGGCGCTCTAAAGAAGGTAAATCCACTACAGTCTTGTGTCGTGACTCTGTTTATTAGGTAAATATATTATGATCGATACAGCTGGTATCTGTAACAATATTGTATAATGTGATTGTGCGGCGGCGGCATTGTCGGCCGTCTCATGGTAAATGACAATAAAAAGCTCAACGCGGGCAATGTCGCCGCGGCCTACATTCCTAGCGCGGCTGGGGAGTGAGGGGAAGGGGGGTCGCTGGCCAATGGCGTGCGAGAGCCGGTCGCGGTGGGCGTGGCCTCGCGCCGCGATTGGCCGTCCGGGGGGCGGCCGCTCGTTGCCCGCGTCGCCGCGAGCGCCGGGCGACAGTCGCCTCGCATCCCGCTAACATGGAGATTGCCTTTTTTTCGTCGCGTCCGACTCGATAATCGATAAACAATCGAGTGACGGAAAATCGCACAGCACCGCGGCGAAAACGGTCGAACGTCGGTATAAACCGTCGCTTTTAGCAATTATCGACTTAATTAATTCCATCGAGCGGTTCGATTACTATACCTTACCTACCTATAGTGCATGATCAGTTCTTAAGTGGGTGTTTGAACATTCAAAACGAGTCTAAACAGCCTCATCGTGGATTTGGAGCTCCACCAAAGGACCGGCGGCCACTTCATGAGGTAATTAATCTACCTATAATACCATAATATCCAATTAGAATCCATTTACTATCTTAAAATATACTAATTCGATTCTCATTCAAATCTTATTTATCTGGAAGTAAAACTGATAATCGATAAATAATAATTACTTGATTCCAGCGGAAACATACCTACCTGCATACGAGAGAGAATAAAAAAAATAGAGAAAAGAAATGTTATAAAATATAGGTAGGTAGGTACTAACAATAATGAAAAAAAACAATATTAGATAAGTACATGTGGGTACCTACTTAGTAGGAACCTAAATATCTAGATAGGTATTACCTACTAGGCAAGAGGTCAAAATAAGTAGGTAATTAATTACACGGAGAGAAATGTTTGATTGCATTTACAAAATTCCTTGTTATCCCAACCAACGCCGACCTTAACTATAGGCCTCACGAAGAAATTGGTTGATTTTACCAATTCTTTTCAATTGCTTTTAATTGCTAATTCTTAGCAATTTTAATAAATACTCTACTTAAATATACAAAATGACATTTGTCAAATGTACAAAACATTTACCAAACTTAATTCATTAAAATGTACAAATAATTTACATTATTGATTGACTTTATGAAAACTCAGTTGGTTAGTTTTACAAAACTCAAATGTTATTATAACGATATTTTTTTATTATTTTTCTCTATATACGAAGTAAATATGACAGACTATTTAGTCTCTTTTAAAGATAATCTCGATTAAAGTAATCAAGATTTATATGCAACTTCTGTAAAAGTTAATAAAGAGATTAGTTAAATTTAAGGTAAGAATTTTGTAAGTTTAACAGTGTTCTTGGGTATATTTTACTCATAATCTTTAGTATATTTCTTAGTACGAGTCATCAATTTTACCTGGAATAAATGATATACTTTACTGATATATTTTTTTTAATCCAATAAATGTTTTTGTACAATTTATGAAATATTTACGATTAATAATATTTGTTTCAACCACTATTTTTCGTAGATTTAATTTGTATTCCATTGTATATTTACTAATAAAGTTTTGTACATACCATTATTATTTATTCGTCACTTTAAATAATAATATTGGTTAAGCTTGATTAACAATTTTTTGTATATTTAATTAATTTTTCTGTATAATTTATTTAAAATTATTTGCTAAAAGTACGAAGAATTAGTACTGTTTTCAAGTGCAAAATTCTTGTAGATTTAATCAGTATTCTAGGGTATATTTTACTATTAAAGTTTTGTATATCCATACTTATTTATTAGTATATTTCGTGTCTTTTACTAAGAATCCTTCTTTTATTTAACTGATAATTTCTCGTACATTTAATGTATGTAGTAGTAATATTTATTAGAAATTATTTGTCAAAATTACGAACAATTATTACTGTTTTCAAGCAGTAAGTTTTGTAGGTTTAATCATTATTCTTGAGTATATTGTACTAATAAACATTTGTGTATTCCATACATATTTATTAGTACATTTCGTTCCTTTTACTAAGAAACCTGGTTATATTTGACTAACAATCTCTTTGTATATTTAATGTAAGGTTTAGTATAATTTATTTGGAATTATTTGTCAAAAGCATGAAGAATTATTACTGTTTTTAACTGTAAAGTTTTGTAACTTTCAACACTATTCTTGGGTATATTTTAACAATAAAGTTTTGTATATTCCAAATTTATTTCTTAGTACTTTCGTACCTTTTACTAAAATCCCAGGATATATTTGTCTGTTAATTTTCGTACTATTTACGTGAACAAATTTGTCAAATTTACGAAAAATTATTATTATTTTTTCCAAGTTTAAATCAGTATTCGGTGGTATATTTAACTAATATTAATTAGTAGATTTTGACCTGTTTTCTTAGTATAAACTTACTATCAAAAATATTCTTACGATGTAAGGTTATTGGTAAAATATTTATGTAAGTATCATAAGTAATTTACAAAATTGTAAATATTTACAATTATTTTTTAAAGAAAATATTTAAACAAATACTTGTAAATATTTTCAATCTTGCAAATTATGACACATGCATTTTTACCAATAACCTTACATCGTTTACACATTATGTTTAGCAAGTTGTACTAAAAAATTGATTAAACTCTACTAAACTTTAGATATTAGTAAATTGTACCCCCGAATACAGATTAAAGTTACTAACAGTCAAAAAATTATAATTGTAGGAAAAATTATTTCACATAAATTATTATAGGAAAACTAAACATTAAATTTACAAGAAATTATCAGGCAAACATAACGTGGATTCCTAGTGTAGAAAAGATACAAGACGAACTAAGGAACAAGTTTCGAATATACAACATTTTATTTTTAAAATATATCCAAAAATACTGATTAAAGTTACAATACAATTCAGTTGAAAACAAAACTTTTAACAATTTCAAATTAATTATACAAAAGCTTACACTAAATAAAAAGAAATTATAATTACTATAACTTGTATCCTTGATTCTTTACTCATTATTTCTAATCTATCATAAAATAGAGTATGGTGCTAAATAATAATAATAAAACAGAACAAGTAAAATTCGAAACATTTATTAATTATTAATAATCATAAAACTTATAACCTAATTTAGCCTAATTTAGGGTGAGCTATGAATTATTATTCTGAATACCTACACATTTTTTTAACATTTACAAAACCCAACTTAGTTATCCAACTCGTACAAAGCAATTTTAAGGTAATTTAGAGAATTTCAATATACCAATTACGCAAGATTACAATACACTTGGTGGACCTACAATTATAAATTAAAGATTCGGCAGACTAAGGAACCTAAATCAATTTTTGGGTTTTGTCTATTTTTTTGCAAAAAAATAAAAAAAAACGAGACACGGAACTAACTAAATGACATATGACAAACTATGGTTTATAAAATGGAGACTTAGGTTTTTTCGTCCATTCGGTGTCTCGTTTTTTTTAAATGTCAATAAAAAAATATTAGGTATTTTAGTTATTAAAAAAATACCTTAATATAAAAATACCTAATAATATTTTAATTATTAAAAAAATACCCTTATCAACTTACAAACGTATCTAAAAGCTACAACATAATTTTAAAGATAGGTCTAAATATACTTCAATCTAAAATATTTATTACCACCGGAGAGTGTATGACAAAAAGAAGGATACAGAAAAATGCTTTTTAAATAAATCAATTTCCATTCGTTTGTTTGGGTATAAGTTTCCAGCTGATATGCTAGTAAATGATCATTGTATCCTATACAAGGAATTTTTAAACATATGAAAGTCGTGTCACCACTAGCAGACACCAAGATATGTTTTATTATATAAAAAGAGTATTCAGTTTCAGATGGTATAGTTAAGATGCTATCGATAACATAACGGATACTTTGATATTCAACCCACTGAACTCTATCCTGATTAAAATTAAAATGAGAAGGGATTAAGTCAATAAATTCAGTTGAAATGAAAAGACATGTTTCATACATTTTCAAAGATACTTATTAGATTAGGGATATAACTCACTAGTCGGTATCCATTAGATTGTTTAAGACACGGCCATTCAGTGAATACATCCGTTAGCGTTTTTTTGGTTTCACATATTTTACTTTTTCTATAATCGCAAGACTGAGTCCACTTTTCTTCTACAAGCGTCCATGGTTCTCTGTTGTATTTCAACCACGTCCACGTTTCTTCGGCTTGTTTGTCGTCTAATGCTACATCTGAAATTTCAAAATATTGTAATAGCTTAAAATAGATATATTATGTATATTCAATCACTTTGTCTCTCGTATAATTCATACCTACCTATTGTACAATTACTGTTAAGGATTAAATTATAAATTAAAATTGATAATGGGCGAAAAAGTATGAGAAGTGGGGCGACTATGGGTAGTCGAGAACGTACATAGATATTCTAAATCTCTGCCGGCACTAAGGCTCTAATTTGTTATTAGGCAGTTACATCGATTCAATTTTTAGATTATGAAGTAACACTGCAGAATCGATCCGCCTCAAGGACGCGGGTTCAACTCTCGCTTCGGGCAACATGTTGAACGGTTATTTTTATTTGTATTTTTTCAAAGTTAATTTATCTGATGGATCGATTCTTCAGCATTACTGCACAATATAAAAGTTGTAAGTATAAAACGTAAAGCTACGTAATCGTGAGACGGACGAACAGACGGATGGATGACATACAGACAGACAGATGGTAAGAGAACGAAGTCACCCTAATAGGGTTCTTTTTCTTGCACGCTCTTTAATTATTAATTAAAAGTGATTAAATTAAGAAATATAGAATAAATATAGGATAGAAAAGAGTATAAATTAAAAGTGATTCAGATTGATCTACAGAACATTCTCCTAAATAGAGGAAGAAACACACCCTGTACAGGTTGTTTAAGTAGCTGTAAGTCTTTAATAATTAATTCAGTAGGTGATTCTGCAAATGAAACTGAACAGCTTTTGTTCTAAAACTTTTAGCTTTTCGAGAAACTAATTTCATTGACCACACACATTTTTAGGGGTTAGAAGATTTTTTTTTAAAAATGTACGAGTCGATATTTAAAAAAAAACGAAAAGTCGTAGAACCAAAGTTGTTCAGTTTCGTGAACAGAATCAACTTCTGATATGGCCTGTAGCTATACAAAATCATCCTGTAGTATAGTAATATATAAAGAAATACTTGCCAAGTTGTTGCTCTTCAGCAATCTTCCTTTTATATAGGCAGGCAGCACCCCAGCTTGACGGAGTAGGCGCAGTTTTAAGAAATATAGAATAAATATAGGATAGAAAAGAGTATAAATTAAAAGTGATTCAGATTGATCTACAGAACATTCTCCTAAATAGAGGAAGAAACACACCCTGTACAGGTTGTTTAAGTAGCTGTAAGTCTTTAATAATTAATTCAGTAGGTGATTCTGCAAATGAAACTGAACAGCTTTTGTTCTAAAACTTTTAGCTTTTCGAGAAACTAATTTCATTGACCACACACATTTTTAGGGGTTAGAAGATTTTTTTTTTAAAATGTACGAGTCGATATTTAAAAAAAAAACGAAAAGTCGTAGAACCAAAGTTGTTCAGTTTCGTGAACAGAATCAACTTCTGATATGGCCTGTAGCTATACAAAATCATCCTGTAGTATAGTAATATATAAAGAAATACTTGCCAAGTTGTTGCTCTTCAGCAATCTTCCTTTTATATAGGCAGGCAGCACCCCAGCTTGACGGAGTAGGCGCAGTTGATTGTAATATCTATCAATTAATTTTCCCTTTGCCGGTATATATTGTCCGGATCCATAAGTAGATGCTGGGATGTGGTATGTCTCCTGCAATACAGTTTTAAATATGTATAATAGCGTGGATTAAGTACTTACCTGATTTTTTTTAATATAGAAAACTGACATGGATGGCTATTCTAAAATGATAATAATATGTAGGCAGATCCGAGACGCAGATCTTGAATGCCCAAATATTGAAAAAAGATAATATTTGCATATCTATACTGCAATTATACCGAATTCTCTCTGTTCCTTCTTTTCATACTAGAATAAAACGAAACAAAATAATACTTTGAAAAATTTACCTTTAAAAACGTCTATCGTTTCTTGACTGATGCCCCATTCAACCATCAGGTTTAGGAGAGTTTGTGACTCTGTGGGGTTCGCATTATCCATCGCTGTCCGCCAGAAAGGTAATGATCACTTTAGAGCACTCGCGCGCGAATGAAATAATGGTGCGAATGCGGGGAAACAAGTTGACACAGGTACGTATTTAAGTGTTGCCAGACTGGAGGTTATACTTGGGTTTTATATAGTTTGTTACACTTCTGGGGGGTGAGCGGTGGATTCCGGAACGACCGGCAGTGGTAGGTTTAGGACAGCTGTATTGCCACATGTGAGCGTTCACCTGACCACCTATTCACTCCCCCTTCGAAGAAGATAGAAGTTGAGATGCGGTAATCGCGGTTTTAAATAATTTTTCTAGGAAGGAATTGATTATTTTCCTGGAGAGACCAAGATCTTTAAAGAGGTGAAACAGAGATTTGGCTGGCAGGCCACGAGAACCAACTTCCACCGCGTGAAGGTAAACTGTGAAGCCGTTCCGGGTGACGGCATTTGCGAGATCATGGTATTTATTTAGTTTGAACTCGTGGTCTTTTGGGATGTTTGGTTCCCATGGAACAGCTAATTCTACAATAACAGTTAATTCTTCCGAGATAGGGAGTTAAGAGTTATAGCTGGACGGAGGGCTGTGCACCCGAGACTTTCAGGAAATTTATACCGCTTAGAGACCGAATCGACTTCCAGAAATCAAACTGAGGTTTCCAGAATCAAACAATTTTCCGTAAAGGGAGTTCCTATATTTTTCATGTTAATAATTTGCAAAACTTTCTTAACATTTTTAAGGTTGTTTGATTTTGTTTACAAAGACACTATTTAAGTTATGTAATTGGTTTACGAAACCTACCAAAACTGTTAGTTTTGTTATCCAATTGAGATTATAAGTGAGAATTATGAGGCTGATTATTGTTAAAATAATAAAATTACTTTTCAGCTACAGATTTTGGTTTTTATTAACCATTGTCATATAATTAACTATTAGTACCAAAGCGTCCCTTCTAATGTACGATTGTGTCCCGTGGGTGAGGCACAATGACACAAAACCCATTTTTCATTAAAACCTTAATATTCTATATATTTTTAAACCTTCATGTTTTTTGTTGTTGGTTTTATTGACTTGAGTAGTTATGGCATATCGATGCAAGAAAAGTGGAATATTTCAACCATTGTTGTTTAAAATATATGAGTTTGATTTTTTGTGTACCAACCTGCCCCGTCTCCCCCTATGGATGTGTACCACTTTCGAAACTACATGTAGCGTTAATGGGTTTCCCTTTGCCACCGTTGAATGATCCGCATTTCATCCACATCTCAAAAACCAAGCTTATCCTTTTGCAAAACAAAATGTCTTCGATAGAAACGAAAAAAGCAAAAACAATAAATAATCACATTGACTGATCCTCAATATAGAATGAGATTTCAATGTATTTTAAAATTTCGAATGAATCCACGTTTTTTGAGCTCGCCAACCGCCTAATATTAAACCAAAAATTAAAATGAAAATGCTTCGTATCCTCGTTTCCATGAAATTAGACAAAAGTCGTTATGTAACTTTACGTTTAAATGGTTTTTGGATCTTGTTGAAACGAAAATGCGTGACTGTTCACAAAGATATTCTAATGTTTAGATGAATGGCGCCTTTCGGTTTCTTTATATGTGGATGATACCAGGTGGACAGAAATGCCGTTAGTTAGGGGATATTTTACAAGGCAACCTCACGTCTTTTGTTCGATGTTAAATGGATTATATCTTTCAAACCGCCTGCGTCGATCTCGCTGCTTTCTTCGGGCTTCGTCTTAACATGCAGTTCAGTTATAAGTCACACGAGACAGTTCTAGAATGAAGCGTTGATTTAAAGTTCAAAGGAGGGGCCTATGTCAGCCACCCACTGCTGCTGAACCCGTAAAGGCTGCAGAGTTGCAGACACTTTCACAGATGTGGTATCACTGTAGAACGTAAATAGACTCACAATTTATTAAAGTAGCGATTGATTACGAATTTATAGAAGTATTTTTCGCGGAGGATGTGTATCGCGAGTTACGAGTTTGACAGTTCATCGTATCGAATATATAAAAGGAAAACCAGATTTTTTTGACATTGAAATTTTTTGACAATAAATAGGAACTTTTTTGTGTATTATCATCTTTAAACAGTGTTGCTTAATAATTTGGACTAAGGAGCTATTAAGAAATCACAACAAAAAACATTTAAAAAAACTGATATTTTCAGTCTGGAAAGATTTCTGTGCTCGCTACTGTAGGTATATAAAGCTGGCAGATTTCAAGATAATATTTATCTTAAAAAAAGGCATTTATTAGTTAGTTAGCAACACTCGAATCGTGTCGTGTCTGCCACGTGTCATTAACTAATACAGATATGTAGAAGTTACAAATTTACTTTAGTAAATGTAAACATTTAATTTCGTACACAAAATGTTGCATTGTCGCTTTGAGATTTTCAGAGATCTTGTTCTAGGTATTGAAATGGTGCATCCATAGAGTTGTGGCATTGACGCTCTTGGGAAAACGACCATAAGTCAAAAACTATTGCATGGATCATAAAAAGAAGAACTCCAGACTCCACCGTCCTTGGTTGGTTCGCGAGGACGGCTCCGCAAATAGAGTATCTATGTGACTGAGCACGAAAGTTGTTTCTCAAGACAGTGATCCTTTTTAAGTAGGTAGGTATACTGGATAAGAAACTTCTTTGCTGTTGTAACGCAAAAAGAAGTTTTTGAGATTTTATTAAATAGTGGCACATGGAGATACATAATTTTTGTATGTCAAAAAGAAACTGCACATCAGTTGATTGCTTCTGTTTTAAAAGATATACCTACTTGTAATAATATTACTTTTAAATAAGTCCTATGCAGTCATCTATGCACCTATGCACCAATTGAAATGAAATAAATGTTTATAAATTTATATTGATTTTTTTATTATATTGATGAAATTAATATATTTTTTAGATTGATAGGTATATGTACCTATATATATATATATATATATATATATATATATATATATATATATATATATATATATATATATATATATATATATATATATATATATATATATATATATATATATATATATATATATATATATATATATATATATATATATATATATATATATATATATATATATATATATATATATATATATATATATATATATATATATATATATATATATATATATATATATATATATATATATATATATATATATATATATATATATATATATATATATATATATATATATATATATATATATATATATATATATATATATATATATATATATATATATATATATATATATATATATATATATATATATATATATATATATATATATATATATATATATATATATTAAATAAAATATATATAATAAATGCTTGTTTAAACGAATATGTATTATAAATGTTAAGAAATCTAGAGTATATATATATATATATATATATATATATATATATATATATATATATATATATATATATATATATATATATATATATATATATATATATATATATATATATATATATATATATATATATATATATATATATATATATATATATATATATATATATATATATATATATATATATATATATATATATATATATATTAAATAAAATATATATAATAAATGCTTGTTTAAACGAATATGTATTATAAATGTTAAGAAATCTAGAGTCTATCAGTAATTATTTAAAAAAATCGGTTGTGTCACCCGAAGACTTTTCTGTTAAGTAGCCAGGGACTTAATTCATCTGAATATTAATTTCATAAATAAAATCTATCAGTCAATCAATGACTTTTTCGACTTTTTCGAATTTTCCATGTTATGTTATGGTGATGGTGAAACTTGGCAGTTGCTATTTAAATTGAATGCGTATACAAACTTTTGGGTCTCTGGTGCTGACCGTTGAGGAGTTCTTTCTTCGGAAGGCAACCCAGGGTACATCAGCCATGTCATGGTGGAACTTGAAAGTTGCTATCATAAATGAATGCGTATACGAAATTTTGGGTCTCTGCTGTTGACCGTTCAGGATTTCCCTCGTCGGGAGCTAACCCAGGGTACATCAGCCATGTCATGGTGGAACTTAGAAGTTGCTATCATAAATGAATGCGTACCTATAAAAAAATTTGGGTCACATCAACCCAGGGCCAACCCAGGGTACACATCAGCCATGTCATGGTTGAATTTAGAAGTTGCTATCATAAATGAGTGCGTATACAATTTTTTGGGTCCCTGCTGTTGACCGTTGAGAAGTTCCTTCGTCGGGAGCCAACCCAGGGTACATCAGCCATGTCATGGTGCAACTTGGAAATTGCTATCATAAATGAATACGTATACAAAATTTTGGGTCTTTGCTGTTGACCGTTGAGGAGTTCCCTCGTCTGGAGCCAACCCTGGTGGAAGGATTTCAATCACAATCAGCTCATGCCATGACCAAATGATGTCTGCTTGCCAAATTTCAGCTCAATCGGATGAAGCGTTTCGGCGCTATCGTCAGAGAATACACACACACACACAGAAGTGCGTCTATAATACTTTCCTTGAACAGGAAAGTAATAATAGAACATTAGAAAATACGATTGTGTTGGTTACATTATGCAGGTTATATTAATATTTCTTGATAAAGTTTACGAAATGGTTCCAGTAACTGTAACAAAAAAAAAGAGTATTACAAAATACCAATGTTTATGTATTTATTACTAAAACTTCATAAAATAATTTACAAAATCATTAAGTATTTGTAATAATAATGATTTTTTTATAAGAAAATACTAATGTTTATGAAGTTTGTACAAATATTTGTGATACAATTGACGAAATGGATTTGTTAACTGTAACAATATAAGGGTATTACAATATACCAATATGAATGTAGTTTATACTAATATTTCATAATAAAATCTACAAATTCATTATCGGTAATAATAATAAAGAATTTTTTATAACAAAATACCAATTTTTATGTAGGTTGTACAAATATTTATCATAACATTTACAAAATCATTATCAGTAATGATAACAAAGCCTAGAATATAAAAAATAAGAATTAAATGTAGCTTCAACTAATATTTCATTATAACATTAACGAAACCGTTGTCCGTAATAATAACAAAGAATTGAATATTGGAAAATACCAGTATTTATGTTGGTTATACGAATATGTATAAAATTTTTTACGAAATGTTTAATCAATAATTATAACAAATAATAGAAAAGAATATACAAATTGTATTTGCTGGTTACACTAATTTTTCTTGATAAAATTAACGAAATGCTTTTGGTAACTATAACAAAAAATGTAGTATTACAAAATACCAATGTATATGTAAGTTATACTAATACTTCTTGATGAAATTTACGAAATGATTATCAGTACTTATAACAAATAAGGTTAATATTAAAATACGAATCTAATTTAGAATTCACTAATATTTCATAATAAAATTAACGAAATTATTATTGGTAATAATAGCAAAGAATAGTAAATTAGAAAATACAAATGTTGATATTGGTTATACGAATATGTATTATAAAATTTACCAAATCTTTATCAGTAATGAAAAACAACAACAGATATTAGAATATACGATTATATGTGTAGGTTACACTAATATTTCTTGATAAAATTTACGAAAATATTTCGGTAATAGTAACAAACATAGAGTATTATAAAATACCAATATTTATGTAGTTTATAATAATTATTTATGATTAAATATACGAAATCATTATCAGTGACGTTAAAAAAAATAATATTGAGAAATACGTAGCTTACACTAAAATTTCATGACTTTAACGTTGTGTACAAATTAATATTTAGTTATATGTGGGACCAAATTATTCCAAATGTATGTATAACAAATAAAATGTCTTAATTATGCGACATTATTTGTACAATTAACCTTTTGTGTCAATTTTTTATACAGATAATACATATGAAAATTGTTTGTAATTTTTAATTGTATGATTTCGTAATTTGGACAAATAATTATTATAACATTAACACCGTTTATCTATTATTACTACGAAATTAAAGGTTTTTAATATATTACGAAATACATTTGTAATTTTCAATTATATGATTTCGTAACTTCAACAGTAGCATATAGTAAAACTAACAATGTTTGTCAGTTGTTTATACAAATTCAAGGTTTCGTAAAAACAACAAAATTTTGTTTGTAATACCAACAACAAATTGTTTAATTTTAAAGTATTTTTATTGGTCTTTTACTTAAGTAATACTGACTAAGACATTTTGTTAAAACTATCGGAAGCATTTGTAAATTTTATCAAACTTCATACTGTTAGTTCAACTTAAACCCGTTTCGTAAAACTAATCAATCGATTTTGTAACTGGTTTAGTTGATATTACTAATTATTGATTAATTTTATGAATAATTATTTAACCAAATGTGGTTTTGTAAAATCAATGAAACCATTTCTTTCCGTGTACAATTTAATTTCACCAATTTGATTATGATACGTACCTATATACCATGACCCCATGATACAATTTGATCATGATACGTATATAATAATATATAATAATTATGTTAAAACATAAATAACCCGTTTCCAATATGAATGTTATATAGCAAAAACACCTGTCTAATTTATTTTAACAAGTTTAACCACTCGATATGACAATCAAGTGGAACATTATTGATAGGTAGGTAGGTTATTAGGTAACATCTCATAAAATACTAAAATAAATTTAAGCCGGCTTTAAGATCAGTCCTCAAAACTGGAGGTTTAAAATAAACTTTAAAAAAAATGAAATTTGAAAATGAAAAAATGGAAATATCCATTATCTACTTATCATTCAAAATCCATCCTTTTATAAAATAAGTAGTTTTTTTATATAAAAGGAACTTGGAATTGGAAATAAAAGCGACAGAGTTTTGCAAAACAGCAGCGGAACTGTAAATAAATGAATTAATTAATTGGGCTGACTTAGCCAGAAGCGAAAGTTAGGCCGATTACACCAGGGGTTACATTTTTGATGAGGAACACTTAAGGAAAGGTAAATCAATCGAGCACATTTACGTATCCAGAATTCAGATTCGGGTGAGGGGGTGGGGTTGGAGTGGGGGGGGGGGGAGGGGGGGCATTCATTGAAACATGAAATTTGAATTTGCCTGTGCAATGAAACAAAAATAGGCCGGATTTCGGGGGGTTAAATCCCAACAACCCCCCCCTCCCCTACCTGGATACTTAGGTAAGCCGCGGATTCTCCCTGATTCTCATTTTTGTCCCGACTTTGTTTCTTACTCCAAAACAATCTCAGGGGGAGGGAGGGTGCATCCCTTGTGTCCCCCTCCCTGGATGCGTGCTTAATCGAACAGCTTACTAACAACTAGAGCCTATTTAGGAAAGTAGGAGGTTGAGAGCAATTAATACTATTTATTGTCTTTGTCTTTCTCAATTCTTTCGTCCATAATATCCTTTATAATAGAAGGGTGGGTGTTTTCTTTCGGCGTGTAGGTACACTCGGTTTTTAAGTTTATACATTGATCGGGACAAAAGTTTTACCAGTAGAATTGGTTTATTACAATTATGTTCCCATATATAATTCATTAGTGTTCATAATAGTATCCATGCATTATTAAACAAATTTCGTGTCGTTAACTTTCTAACATAATATAGCGCTTAGGTGCTTGAAAGAGATACATATACTCTGTTTTATAAGCTGCGTCCTTTATAAAACATATAAAGTATTTCTTTGCGCAGAGCCATATTTTACAGCTGGCAACGTTTGTAAACTCTACGATTGGGACGTGGTCTCTTTCAAGCGTGATGCCAAACTAGGTGCATGTAAGAGACAAACTCATGTCATAGTTTTGTCGTCGCACCGTATCTTCTGGTGGGTTTGTTAGTGTTGTCGACGTACATACTAAGCGATTAAAAATATGAAGAGTTTTTGGGCGTCAATTTAAAAATACGGATTGCGAATCGCGAAGTACGCGTTCCTACTGACTGTTCCTGAGCGCCGATGCTTTGCACTAACCCCTACAATGTGTACCTAACGTTCCGCTCGGGATGATAACCTACCTACCTTGTTATTTTTGGGCAATATTTTTGGGCAATATATTTTAAAGGCAATAACTTGGATTGCAAACAGGCCATTATAGAAAAAGTTATATCGTAGTTTAGTAGAATTACGGATCTTCTTGCCTTGCCTACTGTTGCGTCATCCACCTGACCAAGCATTCCTTTTCACTAAATTCCGAATCCGTTTTTCGTACTTCTGCAATGCTTTCCCCTTGTTGGCTTTGTCTTGTGCCATTTCTCCCAATTCCTCTTTCGTTTTGTCACAGTATCCCACGTCATTATTAAGAGAATATTTCCACGTGAATCGCTCTTCCTATAATACATTTCGTTTGGTTGCTGTGTATCCTCCTCACCTAAGTATATGTGGTGTCTTCCTGCGAAGGGTGTGACTACAGAAATTACCCTATATGTGTTATTCTTATTGTCATCGTCTTTTCTGTAAGACCCTTTCATATTTTTAATTCCGAATGACAGGTTTCTAGATTAATCGAGCATTTTTCTCATTATGTATATTTTTAAATTACTAAATAACGATCGGTTGGCTGCTTTAGGATGTTTATACATGAAGACTGACGAGTTCCGAATTTATGTCCAACATAAACACAGCACTAGTCAGATACAAAATCAACGGCTACTCGTCCCTCCTTTTCGCAATCTTTATGGAAAAATAAGATTGAATTGGCTAATCCCTTATATATTCAACAAAATTCCTCTAAATTTAAAAATAAAAAATGTACAAAAAAACAAAAAAATGAATTAGATTTGAAATAAGTGAAAGTGAAACACACGTGTAAATGATACGAATAAGATTCATATTTTATTTTATTAACATTAAGTACGTTCATCTTTTTATGTAAATATTATCAAGGGGGTGGCTTTCTGTGCTGATCCTTACTAATGTAGCAGATAATGCAGCAGATATATTATAATATGGTCAATCAATATATAATTTCCAGCAGGTAAGCTTTAGGATTGGCTGGATTTTATACAAAGCTGTATTACAAAAAAAATGGTTATTAAATTAAAAAAATAAATTTAAAATATACCCGCCATATTGTATTAGTTATTGGGAAAATTATGTTTTGTTGGCAACACCGTCATTTCATATTCTTGAAAATAGGTAGGTAAGTTACTTAATTACAGCCAATATTTTTTTTATCGGTTTCCGTTCATGTCGTTTCCTTTTTCGCTTGCTGGCTTTAGAGGTATTACGATTTCGCAGTTTTCATTCAGGATAGTACAGCGGCTTTCAGGTAGGAATTTTCCAGGCATCTGCAATGCTATACCGATGTAAAAGGTTCTCTCTTAGCACACTGCACTAAATAACCGCTAGCCAGTATTTTTTCCCACTCAACGATACTATGATTCAAGATTCAATCAAAAAAAGAACCTTTGATCGCCATGTTGTCGACCACCTCGAATAATCACTCATAACACAAAACTGTAATTAAACGTGGAGTGGCGGGTCGCACGTTGGGGCTGCAAACTGCTCTGAAGCGGTTTTTCCAACCCACCGAAACCATGAACTAGGGGATAAGATTTTAAATTATTTGAGATTTTTTAAATTCTATTAATAAAAATTTCTCACCTATGGTAGTAATCACCCGTTCCAATAGCAAACTTGAACTTAACGCTATTATTTGAAACCTGTCAATTGCACTGCTATTGAGCTATTTCTTAGCATTGCGCCGATTTCTTTTACTGCTGCAGCGCTATATTAACAATGGTCTTTGCGGACTCGAGGAAGAGATAAATGTAGGTACTTCTGATTTTTCATATACATATTAATAATACCCAGTTTCTGCAAAATCGGAGCTAAAGCGAGGGCAAGTAATGGTCATTTAGGATAGATTTAAGTAAACATACTTTAAGTCATATGGCATTTTATCATGTCCCCCGAGTATCCAGGTACTAATTTACTCTTTCAATATCGATAAACTATATCGATAAAGCTATGTGATATTTATTTAAATGAATGTAGGTAAGTAATTATGTATAAGAATCATTTTAGGTAATTTTGTAAGTATGCATAATTTTATTATGTGTGAGTTTAAAATTCTACTAAATATTCACTTCAAGAGATAATTTCTATTTTTTTTATTATTCTTCTTGAAGTACCTCTCCATTACTGGAAGTTGACCGTTAGCTCTGAAAACTTTTTTCAGCCTTGAGCCATCCGGAAGAGCTGTCCGCACTGTTGATCCCGGTCCACTCTCTGACATTGCAGTCACGACTTTTACCTCCTTCCAGGACGCCGTTTCCCCTTAATTTTGCCCATCAATATCAGTTGAAGCAGCTGATATCTGTCATGCCGCAGCACGTGCCCCAGATATTCAATCTTGCGGTTTTTGACGGTGTACAACAATTTTCGGGTCGTATCAGGACGCTTAAGCACTTTTCCATTGCTAACTTTATGGGTCTAACTTATACGGAGCGTGCGACGGTAGCACTACATCTTAAACGCTTCTAGCCGCCGTCTGGTGTTTTCTTTTATGGTTCACGCTTATCTGCTGTACACAACCACTGGCTAGATGTAGCAATGCAGGATCCGAGTTCTGGGTCTTAGATTGATTTGCCGGCAACACAACACATTTCTCATCTTATTGAATGTATATATATATATATATATATATATATATATATATATATATATATATATATATATATATATATATATATATATATATATATATATATATATATATATATATATATATATATATATATATATATATATATATATATATATATATATATTTTTTCAAATTGAAATTATGTTTATCACTAAATAAATGAAATGATAAAATAATGAAAGGGCACTTATCTGGTCTGTGGTGACCAGGAGTGACTCCACGCCTTCTTCTTCTCCTCACTCAGTGTTTGCTGGTGCTTCCTGCTGTGGCACTAGAACCCGATCAAAATGGCAGTCTTTCACAGCGGCACACAACAATGCGAGACGAGAATGAATGCTGTAAAATAATAGGCGATTAGTGTTTCTTAAATATTAATGATTGTTATAAAATTAATATTTAAGAAACACTAACCGCCTATTATTTTCCAGCATTCATTCTCGTCTCGCATTGTTGTGTGCCGCTGTGAAAGACTGCCATTTTGATCGGGTTCTAGTGCCACAGCAGGAAGCACCAGCAAACACTGAGTGAGGAGAAGAAGAAGGCGTGGAGTCACTCCTGGTCACCACAGACCAGATAAGTGCCCTTTCATTATTTTATCATTTCATTTATTTAGTGATAAACATAATTTCAATTTGAAAAAATAATAATTTACACATTTACAATCAAATATATATATATATATATATATATATATATATATATATATATATATATATATATATATATATATATATATATATATATATATATATATATATATATATATATATATATATATATATATATATATATATATATATATAGTTAATATTTGATTGGTTTTTTGTAAAATCTTTTTTTAAAGAATTCGTTTAAAGGATGACACTTTGATGAAAAAATAAAAATAATAAAAGCCACTTACATAGCTGGAAGGTTTTCCCGGACTGGACTGGGAAATGCCGGACTGAATGAATGGACCAGTCCGGGAAAACCTTCCAGCTATGTAAGTGGCTTTTATTATTTTTATTTTTTCATCAAAGTGTCATCCTTTAAACGAATTCTTTATATATATATATATATATATATATATATATATATATATATATATATATATATATATATATATATATATATATATATATATATATATATATATATATATATATATATATATATATATATATATATATATATATATATATATATATATATATATATATATATATATATATATATATATATATATATATATATATATAAATATATATGTATCTGTACTGCATATATCTGATAGCTAATATGAATTAATTTAAAAAAAAACATCAGCACACGAAAATACAGCACTTTTTCTTAATTGTCAATTGTTTTATTGTAACTTGTTATGTTATAGTCTTTGTTTTTGTACATTTGAAAGTTTATAGTAATTTACTGTAGGTATATCATTTCATCGCTAAATTTAGTAACTAGTTTAAAAGATTACTTTAATGTCATTCCTACATAATTGTAATATTTGTATATGTATATAATTGTAATGGTTTTATGTTTTAAATTTAATTCATTACTTCGCCATAATCTATAACCAATTTTACTTATGTATATATTTGTCATAAATTTAAATTAGTGTTTTTTCGTTATTATTACCTACGATTTTTTATAATCCGTCGACCATAACTAACAATTTATTAAACATTTTAATTTAAACGTTTAAATTTTCATTGTTATTAATTTAAAATCAATAATGACGCCGATTAAAATATCCAGCGAATTTCAAGAATTCCTTAGTTGGGCGACATCGGGCAATGCACTTATTAGTATTCATGAATGGTTTTATTTTTTGCTGTGGTTTACCTATGTATAATTTTGTTTTAACGATTTTAGCGATGTACCCTTGAAATTACCTCAAATGAATATGTAATCAGTAAAACTCTCTACCAATACTTTCCGTATAAGATTTAAATTAATGGCCCAATACTACTCAAACTAACTTTCCCAAGTAGAGAAAAAGTAAAAACTTCAACAAAAAATTTCCTATGACTTTATCAATGGATAAAAGAAAATCACCTATTGAAACAACTTCATTTGAAACATTTTCCAAACTTGTAAATTTTAAATCATAATTCTTCTTGAAGTGCCTCTGTCATGTTTTCATCTTTGACATAGTCATCTTCAATTCAACTATTCGGGATTCCTCTTTTAGTTCTTCAATTATACTCGTATCTGATCAGGATTATCGGACCCAAGTCAACGGCGGATCTAATTGGTTCGACAATTGCTGTTCTGCAATATTGATTCCTTTTTCATTCCAACTTTGGAGAGATCGTACCTCTCGTTTACTTCTATTCTTCTTCTTCTTTTTGAAGTACCTCTCCATTACTGGAGGTTGGCCGTTAGCTCTGGTTTTTTTTCGGCCTTGCGCCATCCGGAAGTGCTGTTTCGTACTGGTGATCCCGGTCTACCCTCTGGCGTTGCACAGTCACGACTTTTTCCTCCTTCCGCGAAGCCATTTACCCTCAATTTTACCCATCAATATCAGTTGGAGCAGCTGATATCTGTCAGGCCGCAGCACGTGCTCCAGATATTCCATCTTGCGCTTTTAGACGGTGTGCAACAATTTTCGGGTCGTACCTACCAGGACGCTGAAGCACTTTCTCATTGCTAACTTTATGGGTCCAGCTTATACGCAGCATTCGACGGTAGCACCACATCTCAAAAGCTTCTAGCCGCCGTCATAATACGTAAATCATAATACCTACTACTAATACGTTACTACCAATCAGTATTTATAAGAAAAACATTATAAATAGATATCAGATCTTTTATAGAATAACTACAAAGGGGACTATTATGGACTATCTTGATGCATTTTGTAAAACGTTTTAAAGCGGTTTTGGACTAAATCTGTAATTTTGGGTGTAGGTACCTCCCACTGTTTGGGGTTAAATCAAAAATTTTAAAAAAATATCCGAGATATTTCTAAATATGTATTTTCTTTGCTTTGTTTTGGACTCCTCTATATTTTAGGGTTAATTAGTATGGGAAAGTAAACAGGAGAGATTTTATTGGAAGAAATATTAAAATATATAAATTGAGGCGTTTGTTTTATAATATTTTCGTATTGTTTTATAATATTTTTGAAAAATAGGAATAAAAATATGACTTGATTTTACGTTAACCCAGGAAAATACGAAGCATTCCCTAATAAATAGAGCTATGACAACGCATAACGATAGGTTCGGGTATATTGATATTTTTTCATCAGGTAAAAGTCATTTTAAGGAAGCCATTAAAAAGTCTTATCAGTCCTTTGTCCCCCTAATTCATCTAATGACTATTAATCCCATAAACGGTTTATATGAATAGATTTCGTAATATTTTAAAAATATATATTTTTGGTACAAAATAATTAATAATGGTTATAGTCTTAACGTAAAATTTAACTTTCATTTGTTTTTTGTTCTTTCTCATTTGTCTATCAATAAATCACTGCTTAAGAAATGTAAGTATAATAAAGTATAATAACGGAGTTATGTACCTACTGTACACATAGTATTAACGGTAAATAGTGTTAACATATAAATAGTCATAGTTTTATAGTTATATTTTGTATTTGTTATAAAAAGCATTGAACTTATTGATTTGGCCGGAGAAAACGGCGCAATTCTCCTGTCCTTGCTCCTCACTGCACACACCGCCTTCAACCCCTAGACGTTTCTTTCGTGAAACCATTGAGTGACTCTACTCTCAAGAAGTTAAGAAATGCGTCTCTGCTGGGTCTCTTGCAGGAAGTGTCTTCATTGGGCTCACTGCTTCTGCGCCGATGAAGACGATAACATTGACGTATGCCAACATATTTGCACATTCTGTATCTCATAATAATAATTGGATGGGGTGGGTGTGGTAAAACCCTGCTAGAGCCATTGCAAGTTGCGCAGGGATTAATACTAAAAAATATTCTCCGCAGACCATATCGCCATCCCACCAATGAACTTTATATAGAAGCTAAAGTCCTTGATTGAAGGCAACTTTTTCTAAAAACGTCCCTCTTAAATCTATTTTTGGACAATAATTCAAATTTAGGAATAATTCAGAACCGGGGACCAACAAGACAAGTTTTAAAAAATAGCTTAATAATACCCAGGATGAAAACATCATGTGGGCAAAGACATTACTCTTTTAACCAAATATACGAAAATCCATCTATGTCTTTAAGACCCTCAGAAAAGTAGTTCCTCTTCAAACGCTCGAAATTATTTATTATGCGCTAGTTTACAGCAAAATATCATATGGTATTCTAGGCTGGGGAGGATGTACGCGAACTGCTTTAGACCCAATTGTTAAGGCTCATAAAGCATTACTTAGGGGTATGGCTAACAAATCTTGGAGATACTCTTCAAATGACCTGTTTAGTGAGTTGGAGTTGCTGGATATTTGGCAAATATATGAGAAAGTAGTCCTCATAAACTATATACAAAATCCCCATCTACACCAAATCACTAAACATGCAACACAAACGAGGAGCACCACTACTCAGAAGCACTTGCGTCCCAAAACAATGACAACGTTTGCGCAAAAACACTTTTCATACATAGCGCCCAAGATTTTTATGAATTACAATTTAATTTGAAGACGACCACTAATGGAATAAAAACAAACAAACAAATTTCTCCGCTACTGTTGGAATTTGGAAGACATGAGATTGAGGTGCTCATCTCCGTCATTCTCCATTAAACGCCTAATATTTAACCTGACAACTAAATCCTCTCTTTTTATTTGTTGCTTCTAGGATTATTATCTTTTTTTTCTGTATAATTTATTGACTAAGCAACTTGACTATTTTAATTACTACTTCTTATTACTGGCTTTTAATTTTTTTTATTTTTTAAATTATTACCTCTATGTTATTTTTCTCTATTTACTGATTATCATTGCAATTATAATTTTATTGTATTTTATTATTATCATTATTATTTTAATAACATTTTAAATGGATATATTGATTTCTTTATTACTTTTTTTTCAATACGATTATGAATTAGGTATTAGATATAATTAAAATAACTGTTGAAAATTTATATTACGTATTTATTAGTTATTAGATTTACTTTATTTATTTTTTTTTACTTTTTCTTTTTCTCAGTAATAGTATCTACTTTAATAAGTGTGCGCACAATATAAAACTTACAAGTGACCTAGTCGAGTCTACCTTGGGTACGGGATTCGGCCTAGTTAGGCAGACTTTGTGAATAATGTTTTGGAAAATTACTTGCGAAAATACATTTATTCTTAACTTATTCTTCTTATTCTTTCATTACGCCTTATATATTGTTTTGACAATGAATTGTACTTTTTTTGACTAGATATTTTTAAATTAAAACTTATTACTTAACATATAATAAATATTAATGACTTTTTATTTTTTTCTTACTTAAAACTTTGTTTTTGTCTTTATTTTAGTTTTAAGTGTATTCTGTTTGTCACACTCTATTTAATGGAATTTTATGTTCCATTAAATGCCGATTTTGAGGACCATATTTTAGGGCAATTTAGTTTTATGAGCATTTCACTAAAACTTTCACGTAATTTATTGTAATATTAGAGTCCTGTCCATCCTAGAATGGGCTAGTCACAGTTGGGTGACAGAATCAAATAAGCAAAAGGTTAAGGCTTCGCCATTCGGTTCCTGTAATTTTTGTATATATATTTTTGTATAAAATAAAATAATGTTTTATGTAACATTTTGCACCAAGTGCTTTAGATAAGTACGTATTAGATGAGTTCAATTACGTATGTACGAAGTGCATAACAATAAATACTGTTAAATTTACTTGAAAACAACCCTTTTATGACGAACAATCCTTAAGGGTACCATTTTACCCCGTGTTTCCCTTACATGAAGTGATTTTTTGGGGAAATAAAAATATTTTCTTTCTATCATTTGTTATTATTTCTAAAAATCAATTACATTTGACATAACATTTAAATAATTCTATTACTCGAGCAAAAATAATATTATTCAAGAAAACACACGTATGCAGGTAACAGACGAAAATCTTTTATTCGCTATTTATTTTTAAATTCACAATAATTTCTTTACACATCTAAATGTAAGCTTTTAGAAATATAAAATCACTTAACATTTCTATTTACCATAAACGAAAATGTAGTAAATCATCCTTTTTTTAAGATGAAGATGATAACTCATAGGTTATAACTAATTTAAATCCTAACTTCCAGGCACTTCATATTGAATGTGTTATATATATATATATATATATATATATATATATATATATATATATATATATATATATATATACATGTTACGTCATATTATTTAATTATAATTACGTATTACCTATTATATAAGGATTCCCGCTACGCATTTCCCAATTTCCAACTACATCATAATGGCTTATATTGTTACTGAATCAATAATGTACGGTTACGTGGTTAAACTTATACCTACTAAAGTTTTAATCTCTAAAATCCATGTGAGTGTTTTAGGCCATAATTATTTAATCGGTTGGCGGTGAAATGACGCTTGTTTTACCTATTATTATAACTAGTGACTGGGTAAAGATGAGCGAGCCGAAAAAGAGCGAGCGAGAAGGAGGGTCAGTTTGTACCATTAACTGATAAAAAAATTGGAAATAAACATTTATCTTACTATATATTTTAATCAATTTAACTCACTGAAAGTATTCAACACAAATTCTAGTCACCATTTAACTCTGGACGTGGCCATAGAAGATAGTGTAGATGAGGAGTCCTTAGCTCACGACCTGTTCTATTATTTTGTCCTTGCACCTCGACGTATACAGAGAGTAGAGAAACACGATATGAATATTTGAAAAGTTTTAATAAACGTTAATTTAGAGAGATGATTTACCAGTAGAAACGATATGACAAAAGTGACTGAAGTGACCGAAGTGAATTAATTATTTACATACTCCGTATATACTCCGTATATACTCTTTATATACTCCGTAAACCGTGTGAACTAATTCAGGTAGTAGGGCTAAAATACGTCAATAAAATACTGCTAAATATGAAAGACGCGTGAAAGACGCGAATACTGTGTGAACACAAAATTGCATTTTATACTGAGAATTATACTCGTACCTTGTCATTTAATATTCTTTGCATCATTGCTAAGTCCCTACATATAAATGACTCAATAAGATGTGCTGTTTCTCAGGTAAACCGGATAAAGTCAGAAATGAGGGCACTTTTATTGAAAATGTTTAGAAATAAATATAACCAACAAAATATAAAATTAAATACACCGAAACATACAGGTAGGTAGGTAGTACATAAATATAGAATGTACAAATATTTCAAAATATGCTGATAACAGGCTTAAATCATTTAGGAGAACTATTTAGATTGTTATATACCTACTATTAATTTTAAAGAGAAAAAAATACAGGATACACTAATTTCATTTCTCAAAAAAATACATCGAGTTACACGAAGATTTACACATCGTGGTATAAATAAGGAGTCTTGTTTTTGACCAAAATTTAGAATTCCAGTTTTCAACTGATCTCCATGTTTTGATATCCTGGGAATAAAAAAAACATTTCTGTAAAATAGCTGCCTGCATGTGTGTATCTATTTGCCAGTATGTCTGTATAATACCTACCTACTGTATCTCAGAAACTACAAGACCAATTAGGATGAAATGAAGTGCAACATACTTCATTCTATTGCCGAAATTTAAATAGTTGTTTTTTTTCAAAATAGCAGCCTTTTTAAAATATAAAAACATAATCGTTTATTACTACAAACAAACATAAATGTGAGTTCGAATTCTAAGAACATTGCATAAAACTCCAATTTATGTCATTTTTCGACATCTTCAGCGGTCTTAAAATAAAAAAATGTATGAATATTTAATGCGCTACTCCCTTATAATTATTGCTAAAATGGAAAATAAAAGCGACAGCTTTGCAATGGAAAACAAGAGCGTCAGAGAATCACACACGTCTTAGCATAAGTACCTACACCGAATAATGCCTCTAACTTTCTAGTGTAATTGTTTATTTTGCTAATTTTTGATGTTTAAATTTATAGTCAGTTGATTTTGAAAATTAAAGTTATTTGTTGATGTTTAAAATTGAAAATATAAATGTTTTGGTTTCGAATTAGAGATTTTTTTAAAAATTTAATTTACTTGGTCAATTTAACCTTTTTTGAAGGTACCTAATGGTATCTACTAAGTAATTTTCTTTTTAAAATTATTATTTTTGTTTTGCCTAAAAAAACTTTTTTTTAAATGCCATTAAACACAATTAAATTGTTGAAATGGCATGTTATTTGGTTTTAAAATGTAGCTGGACTTCTAGCTGATTTATCAAAGGAAATTTTAGTTAAACCATAATTGTCTCAGAATGTTGTTAATTGGACTTGCTCACCTTTCCTAGCATATTTGCGATATATGTAGACAATATCTATCCGTCATCGTGGCATCTCTTAAAACAAGCTTTACATTTGTTCGTTTGAGATATGCAAATGATGAATATGTATGTGTACACTTTGGAGCGCTTCCTCGAGCGGCTACTGTAACTGCTAAGCTGCTCCGCCAATATTGATGTTTAGATACGAACCCACATTCGATCAATAGGCGGATGGATCACGCATAAATACGTTTGCATGCTTATTATTATGCGATTTCATTTGAGTTAACGAAACACTTGGACCTATGCAAGGAAGTAGACAGTAAAAGAAATCGTTGGGAGTGGGGGACGGTGCGGGGGTTGCCATGGCTATCTAGGAATACTGAAACTAAACATTGTAAGGGCAATAACCACTCCCTTACCAAAAATTATATATAAAACAAAGCGAATAAAAGAATAATAAAATAATATTGATTGTGAATGATGTATTGAAGTAAGATTTACTATAACCATTAGTTATATAGAATATTAGATTGCTCATTTCCGTACTACGTTTGGCAGGTTGGATTTTACCACGAAACTTAACTAGTAGATGGCACTCATTGTTCCAAACATCGAATAATCTTCTCTTATGTTCGGTAACACAATAGATAAACGTCTAAACACGTCTATCTAAAAATAAAACAGTAACATAATAATAAAAGAATATTTAATCATAACTGTTATTATTTTCATCAATAACATATTACTGTTATGTTATATGTTTCATATAAACTTCCCAATTTTTAATTTGGTATACAGGTTAAATTTTATAATCTACTCCCTACAAAATTTAAACAGCTGGAGGACATAAAATTCAAAAAAACATCAAGGAGATGCTGATAGGCCACCCTTTCTATAATCTGGCCGAATTTGAGGGCCATGATTTTAAAAATATTGTGCCCATTTAAATTACTTAAAAAGTAGAGCCTTATTGTCTGATTATTTTATATGGTCTTATATCTGTACTTTTAGTTTAAAATGCATAACGTAGATTTAATTTGATTATTTAACATTTTACTGACAATTTGAATAATACGATGAATCATTTTACTACGTATCTTTTCAAATTACTAACTACTTCAAATATTAGGCTTCTATTTTGATTATTTATATTTATAGTTTGACAATCTATTAGTTAATTCTTGACTACCTATGTATGTTCAGTAAATAGTAGTAACGAGATTTACTACCTAACCCAATTATTTTGACACGTCCAAGAGCGGTCTTTAGCCGTCAATTGGACACGACGAAAATATAATATAATGTAAAATGTAAATGTTTCAATGCGAAATAATTACACACTTTAATATTCAGATACAAAAACAGATGGCATTTATTATCTGCGTATTATTACCTACTATGATGTACAGTCTATATTTATAAATGCGGTAGATAACACTAATAATTAAATATTATCATTGTTATCAATCGTTAAATTATTGGGTTTTAATAATCGATCAGTCCTTTAAAAAAAAAACCTGGATTTTTTTCCCATTTCAGATCTAAATATTGCTGTACATGCCTATAGCGCATGCGCATTGCCCCGTGTTCCTCGATCCGAGACGAAGCGCGAGATTAGCGCCCGCTTAAAATTACACTAAACATCACACTTTACGACGACCCGAGCCGGCTTTTGGCCTGTTTTTAACAAATTATTATTATGGCATCCAATTACGGGGGACACGCTTCCAACTTCGCCCGTGACAGCCGTAAGCCTACACTACACGCTCGCCCGGCTGTTTCAACTCACAAATTAACATTCTGTAATACAACCGCACCATTTCTCTTTTAAATTGGATCTACTGTCGATTTGTACATAGTTCATTTGTACATTGCTATACACCGATATGCGCGTTTAATCTGGTTTCTTACGAGTGGAGTCTACGACTACCTAATATAATTTATATGCAATGATTTCCGATTTCAAATTATTGCGAAAGAGTCAATTTTTAGCGGAAGATTAGATTCAGTAATCTCGTTTATTAGCCCAGTCCAATAGGGAATTTTAGGAGAAATAATTTGTAATAGCTTAAAACTTGCCATAGATGTTCTTTGATGCGTACTGTTAAATATACTAAAAATCCCCTACTCTATCTGTTGCGCTCGAGTTGCCATCTTGGAAAAATGGCGCTCCAGTTCAGTTTTTCGCATATAACTCGCTAACTTTAGCGATATCGGAATTATGGTTAATGTAAAAAAGAAAGCTTATACGATTCTCTACAGAAATGTTACATACATTTTTTTATATCATATATTATTAATACGAAGACAAGCTGTTCAACCGACAATTGACAATCAAGCTGGGGATTTAGTGCAACATTTTGTATTGAAACCCTGTCTCTTTTGATTAAAGGCTCATACACTGCTTATTTATTTCTTAGTTGGTGCTGAATGGATTTAATCCAGGAGCCATCGGTTATCACCGCGCGGGTGTCGGGGTAAGGGGGGGAAAAGTTTGATTCCGCCGCGCTTCACTTTGAGCCATATATCTCCCAAACCATAGGTATTAGGGCAAGTGGCATATTATTTTCGGATAACTCAATGATCAGGAATTCATTTTTGAGGAAAAAACACCTATCAATTGAAAAAAAAAAACAATATAATTGGTAATATCTAAAAGTAACTTAACTATTTTTTATACACATAGATACTAGGTTTACTTTTTAATTGTAAGAGATATCAATATACAAAAAATATATTTTGAAAACCACACTAATCTGGATTACAGCAATATATTCTTTTATTGAACTGTCATGATAAAAATTTAGTAAAAAAAAATATATCTCATCGCATATTAGAGCGGCGTTTACGTTACGTTACGAGTCAAATAGGATCAAAATTCGTCGTTCGACAGAAATAGCTGATAATGTTTTGAAACTTTGTACAGATGTCCATTAGGCCACAAATACCAAATAAAGCTCATTACAAGTGTAACATTTCATTCTATAGCAGCTAGCAGTTATAGAGTGTTGAAATTGCAAAATATTTTATTCAATAATATATTTTTTAGTAAAATACCTTATTTACTTCGTTTTATTTAAACAATACCGTTGTCAATATTACTTATTTACAAGGTATATAATACATAAAATATGTAAAAAATATCACATACTGTAAACCTATATCTGCATATTATATTACCGAGTGAGTACATTCCTGAAACTGAATATCTCATGCCGAATGCTAAGGCGGCAAATAAATTATCAAAGCGGCAATAAAACATCAAAGAGAAATAGCCAATAAGCACAGCAATAAGTTAGATAGAGATATATAACCGGTGTGCGGTTGTTAGGTAGGATTTTGCACCTGGGCCGTCGGAATTGTTTAGGGGTTGTCTAAACAAGTTTATGGATGCCTAAGCTTGTCAAAACTTTGACAAAAATTTGGATGTGTATCTACAACACGGATATATGAGTTGAACTTTGATATTATTATTTATTTACACAAGCACAATTAATTGCTATAGGTCCCTGGTTGTTACACTCTGTTTCATAAAAAATACCTATTCTCCTTTTTATAAATATATTTTAATGTTATTTTTTACTCATGATAAAATTCTTACCTACATAGCTAAAATTTTCAATCTAGCTCTAACCTGGTGTCGCCTAAATAGGGGAAAAGCTATTCTAAGGCGGACAAATATAGCTGTAGGTATATGCATGGGCGATTGTCAGCGAGTAATTAGTGTTATTAATAATATTAGTATTAGTCATTGTTGTTAGTAATTAGTGAGTAGGTAATTTAAAAATGTGATTAGAAAATAACGCTCTTATCCAATTTGCGAATTTACTGCTCTCGGTTGTATCACAATATAGAAAGGTAGAGATATATACCTACTGTAAGTAACAGGTAGTTATTACAAGCTTTGTACATGGTACTAGTTTGAATATCTTACATATTTTAAAGACAAAAAAATCCAGTATCAAAACTAAACGTACAGTATCAAAACTAAATAAAGTAATTACTAATAATAGTGAATTATAAGAATCAGATCATATAAACAAAAAATACATTTTAGAAAATAACAAAAATACTATAAGAAAACCCAAATAATATTATTTAAAAATATCAAAAATATTTCTTTTAAAATTGATATAATCAATAGGTAGGGGAGGGTGGGGCAAGACGGGCTACTTAAGGTTGGGCAATGAGTAAAACGCAAGTTTTTATTATTACCAATTCAAAAACTTTACTTTAACATCCTTTGGTAATCAAACTACAAATTTACATTTAACAGGAATAATTACGTCTCACAAAAAATATTAAAATAATAAAAATACAAAAAATGTCAAAATGGCCGTCTTGCCCCATAGGTGGGGCAAGAAGGGCTAGTCCCATGGGGTAAGATGGGCTATATATTTTGACTGCAGCTTATATTTTCTATTCGTCTGGTGCCCATAATCTGCAGACGTGAGTCACTTCAGCGTCATCATCGTCAACACCCGCGCAACTACAATGTGCCCATTTTTGACAAACCAAACAAATTATCCATCCCTCCTCTGAATCAAGGTAACGACCGTTGCAATATAAGCATGGAGTGTTTGCAATTTCATCTTCACTGTCTGAAGATGTAAAACTATCCGGCCTAGTGCGTATCTTCCTTTTAATTTTGCGTTTTTTTGCCAATTGCTTTTGGTCTTTTTCTTTGCACTTTTTAACTTTTTCTTTTTCATCATTTTTCCTTTGTCTTTCAATTCTCCTATTTTCTTTGTCTTGTTCAGTTTCCTTTTTCTTTCTAATAGCTTCTTCAAGTTGTACCTTGTACGGCGACGAAGTAATGATCGTTGTTTTTCCACGTGTTCTCGATACTCGTTTCTGCTGTTGAGTCGCAGGCACTGGAAGTATTTGCTTTGGGCTAATTAATGCAAATACTGACTGAACTGAATGAGACGGCTTCACTTTTTGCGATTGTTCAATCCACGAGGAACAGCCAGGTTGAGGATTTATTATAGAATTAAGGTCATTTGTCTTCTCTCTTTGAACTTCGTTTGTATCTTCGTTGTTTCCTTGAACATTTAGGCTAAGAGTCTCATTTCCTTCACTTTGAGTTGTGGTTTCATTTCCTTCATTTTGATTTATAGTAGATGGTGTAACTTGTATGTCGGTTGTCATAGAAGCTATGAAATCGACGTCGGTGAATACGTTGGAGTCGTACGGCCAGATTCCACATTTTTTAAAACCGTTCACGGCTGTCGACATTGTAGCTGCTGCTATGAATGCTTTACCGAACAATTCTGCCACCTGCCGAGTACTCACTACAAGACCAGGGTTACTACGAAGCCATCAAGTTACTGCTTGATCGTAATATGTACTAAGAGGCTTCATGAAAGCAACGTCAAGTGCCTGAAGACGATGAGTTTTATGTGGAGGAAATGATAAAATCTCAACGCCATTCGCTCTGGCTTCGTCAATAATATCAACGCTTTTCGTATGTGTGCTGTGACCATCGACTAATAATAACACACGGTTTTCTTTTGTGGCCCCAGTGTACGAGATAAACTTTTTAAACCACGCTAGGAATAGTTCTGTTGTTATCCACCCCGAGTCACTGCATACACCCCAAGCTCCTTCCGGTGCATTTACCATCAACTCTGGCTTCATGCGCTTTCTGGGGAAGATCATCATAGGAGGTATATAATGGCCAGTAGCACTGAAGCATATCTCTACTGTTATAGTTGCTCCTCTTTCAGCGGACGTCAGTGCACCAACTTGTTTGCGGCCCTTCAAAGCTAATATCTTGCACCTGCTTTTTGGTACAACTGAAACACCAGTTTCATCACAGTTATAAATACGGTTGTCAGTGAATTTATGGTTATCATAGAGTTTTCCCAACAGTTTATAAAAATCTGACACTACGACTTTATTGAAACCTGCTGCTCTAGCAGCGGATGTACTTTCGGGTTTCCTGATTGCTATTTTTGGATGACGTCGTAAAAATCCAGACAGCCAGTCTCTCCCTGCCATACTCACGTATTCTTTAAATGGATGTAACTTATTATTTCGTACCGCGAGTTGGTACGCCAAAACTTTTACGTCTCTAGTTGTAAGACCGAAAAGCCTACTTTCCATATCTATAATATAGCTCGCCAGTTCGTTTTCTTCTTCAGTGGAAAATACTGTGGTCTTTGGGCCCAATGGAACTTTTATATTCATTGGTATGTTCGGAGATTTTCGAGCAAGATTAACTTTTCTTTGCAATGTTGTTCGTGGAACCCCAAATGTGTTTGAAGCCAACAAAGCACCCATTCTACCTTCTAGGATTGCTTTGATTGCATTTCTCATGCTTTCTTCTGTCCATTGCGCCCTATCAGTTGTTCGTTTATAAGTCCTCACCATCCTAAAAAGAAAACAAGGAAAAAATCACACACGGAAAAGACGGGGGCAAGACGGGCTACCCTATAGCCCATTTTGCCCCCTTGGTTCACTTTAGTCATAAACGAGATTTGTCCTAAAAGTAATTAAAGTAATGTTTAAAATGCCTTATTAGATTAAAACTGTATTAAAATGTGCTCCTTATAATACACACCACTTACTCCGAGCATAATATTTTTACCATCAAGTCGCTTGTGAGAAACGAAGTAAATATAATAACAAACTTACATAAATCTAGTTTTTTCACTGCAGCTCGGCGACGCGCCCTTCTCCTGTGGCTGTTTTCGGGCAACTGAGGCGCGGGGCAAAGATGCGTCAAACGCAAGTTATTTCCTGTTGCTAACGTATTTGGTTAGGTAGAAAACACGGGTGCCCGTCTTGCCTCCCTAGCCCGTCTTGCCCCACCCTCCCCTAAGTAATTTTATAAATGCTGTATTTTATTTACTGTTGCTTTATGTAATATGGAAGTAATACAGACAGACGATGTATCCATGAATACTCATATAAACACCCCCACACACACACAACACAAACACACACACACGCGCGCGGGCACATACACACCCACATACCCTCTCTCTCACACACGCACACACATCATCAATACCACCTACCTTACAGAATTTTAATATATTTTTCAGACGGTTAGCCGGTTAAATAGAGGTTTATATTGGTTGAACCATGCATTATATAGCGTATTAGATTGCTCACCGTCGTACTACAATTTGACAACCAGGATTATACTACGATGGCAACGTGTAACACAACGTGTAGATGGCAGTCATAGACCCAAAAAAAATATTATTTTCTATTATTATGCTCAATATGGTGTGTTATGGAGACCCACTGTATATATAGATGGCGCTCTAAAGACGCGTATACTATATAAAATAATATTATCTATAATAACAAACGAGTTTTAAAATCATAGCTCTTATTATCTTATTTTACTATTATTTACTATTAAAAGATGTTAATTTTTAATTTGGGATACATGTTTCAATAGGTAATAATTTCGCACTTTAGTTCAGATGGCATTCTATCTCTCTGTATTATTTATGTGATGTAATCAGCCCATATAAATAATATGATAGATGGCATTAATAATTGAATGTTATCATGTTATTATTGTTATAATTGGTTAAATGATTGGTTTTAATATAATCAATCAGCCGTTTTTATAGATGGCCAAATAAATTGCATTTCAATTTCAATTCATTTTCAACTTCGATTTTTTTTATTGTGATCGTTGTGTAATTACATGGAGTTTTATAATTATTATTCAGTGCATGTAAAATGTGAATAAAAATGATTGCATAGAGATTAATCAATAAATTTAAAAAACACATATTTTAATAATAGTACAAAATCAGTTAGGTCAGGTATCAAAAAGATAAATTAGGTAGGTAAAACTATTATTTTTCTAATATATTTAAAATTTAACGGGAAAATAAACCACAGTAAATATTAACTCAAAATATTTTTTTCTGACGCAATAACTTTAAAAAATAAAAATAAAATTAGTTTGGCCGTCAATGTTATAAGCGCACCTACATTTCTCCGTTTCAATGGGTTTGCCAAATCATTCTATATTGCCAAATGATACATTAAGTTGAGCAATTTAATACCATATATATTCAATAATTGGAGGCAGGTTTCTCTCGTTCATCAGCTTTGGGCCATCCCAAATGACGCGGACTCTAATTGGTATGAAAATAATAAGGAATAAATCCGGGTGGAAAAGAGCGGCGCGCAGCGTCTGAGCGGGTGAGAGGGTGATTGTTATTCGCGGGCGGAAATGAGCAGGATTCCCCCGAGTGGTGCACTCGCCTTTGTCTTAATTAATAACGAGATGCACATCCGAGAGTTGGGAGGGCAGGGGAGGGGACCATAGACTCGCCTGGGGGGAGAGGGGGAGGGGGGAGCACCGCACTTAGCTGCTTATTTGCAAATCCGTCGTCACAAATAAACGACGCGGTGTTATATAATTTGTCACCGGCGCGCCGCGGCGCGGTTCCTCGACTCGAGGGGTCGAGGGTTCGAGCCCTGATTTATGATTGCGCTCATTAAAAATGTTTTACATTGTTGGCGGCCGCGAGGGAGGCGCCGCGACGCCTGCCGACGCCTGCCGACGCCCTCCGCACTCAATCGGGGAAATTAGTTCGCAACTCTACTTTTTATCCTTCAACCTTCCGAGTGGCTCGGTTGACGTTAATTTAAAAAGTTTTCATCTCATTAATTAGTAATCCACCTACCTGGAAAAGAAACGTTAAATAATATCCACCACAGAGCGAGAAAAGCGGGACTTACTTATAAATGGCCACTACGATAATTTAAGTGTAGGTCTTGTATCATTGGTTATATAGTATACTAGCTGACCCGTGCCCACTTCGTTGGGCAGTAAAACTTTTTACCTGTGATGAAATTATGAGTGTGGTTCGGTTAGTACTGAGTGCTATGATTTATTTCCTGACTGCCAAAAGAAGGTTTATAATTTTACTGCATATGTATGTATATATTTGCATGCCAATTTGACTATAATACCGTTATTTGTGAGTGTCTTCTTGTGAGTGTCTTATTTGTGAGCGTATTATCTCTTTAACTATTAATGCAATAAAAGGGAAATTATATGCAGTAAAAGGAAAAAGTCTTTTGTTTTAAACACTTGAGACGATAAATTTACTTATTTTGATAAGAATTCATAATTGTTGATAAAATGACCAACAAACATGACCTAACGATTTACATTATTTTTTTAATATAAAATACTACTTTTTGTGACTTAAATATAAAAGTTAGACATATGCTGTCGCTGACTTTTTTGTAGGAATTATCAAGCTCTATAACTTTTCTCTGGAACTTAATCATATATCTGTCATCGTTAAGGCAGCGTTAGTTAGAAACGTTTTCGTTCGACCGCTTATTCTCCGACTTACTTTGTAAATCCGACTACCACGAAAAAGTCTCGTCATTTTTCGGATTAATATATAGCCTATGATACTCACAAATAACGTGGCTTTCTATTGGTAGAAGAGTTTTCAAAATCGGTTTAGTAGATCCAGAGATTACTTCTTACAACCTCACAAACTTTACCTCTTAATAATATTAGTATAGATTAGATTTTTCATCATCATACTACGATTTGGCAACTAGAATTGTACAATAGATGGCACTCATAGTTCCGAAAATTGATTAATCTTTTCTTATTATATTCAAAATGGCGACTTTCGAGTTATAACAGTATGGCGGCGCACTGTAGATTGCGTTCTTAACACTTCTATACTGTATAAAATAATTATATAATGATTACCGAATTTTGAAATCGTAGATCTTATTATTTTAATATTATTTACATAAATATGTTATTTTTAAATTTGATGTACAAGTTTCAATGCGCAATAATTACGCACCTAAAGTTCAGATATACTAACAGATGGCATTCTATCTATCCGTAATATTTCTATGATTTAATCAGCCTATGTAAAAAGGCGGTAGATGGCACTAATAATTGTTTTTTTTAATGTAAAAAACAGTCATAAACAACTGTTTTAACAAATACACTTATACAAATAGACCTACATTACCATTAATTTTAACAAAACTTGTAAATGTATCCACAACAATGTAAATTTCTAGTCGGATCGAACTATTTTCATTTAGTAAGTACGAGTACCTAAATTATTAGCTGTAAACTAAAACTAATGCAACAACAAATCACTCAATTGTTTCCTAAAAGTAATTAATGACACTGAGAATATATCTACGTCGTTCAAAACTTCATTATAACACATGCAAGAGCGTCTGAAGAAGGTATTTTTTGCGTAGTTTGAATGAAAAGAGGGAATATAGAAAGTATCTTTTGAACGTGAGGAGGAAGACCGCGGGATTTTAAAAAGATTTTTTTCCAAAAGGGGTGCCGAGTTGACGTGGTATAATTTTATATAAGAAAATGCTGTCTAAGAATTTTCGTCTTGAATACAGAAAATGCATTTTGTGTGTTGTTACTCTATCTGCGTAGTCGGTGCAGAGGCTACCTGTCCGAAAGTCTAATGATTTTAAACATTTCTTTTGCACCCTCTCAATCCTATCTACGTGAACAGCATAAAAAATGTTATTGCTATCGTTGCTTAAATTATTGGGTTGTTGTAACTAATCAGTCATTTATAAAATACCATTCATTATCAACATTATAATATATGGCCAAATAAATTGCTATATGTTTCGCAGGCAATGCTATCAGCGCCATCTGCATTTCACCGGCGCACAAGGGTTGAAAATCGCACAATGCAGTTGAGCAATCTAATACCATATATCAACGCTTGTACTGAGACATAAACGAAAGCTGTACTACTATATTTTAGATAGATTTTTAGATAGCAAGAGAATGACATAACATGCGTGAGAAACGTGCTAGAGAAGAAGAATAATTTGACTGGCTATAGAAGTAAAATGAGAAAAGTCGTGTGTTGCCGGTAAATCAATCTAAGACTCAGAACTCGGATCTTGCATTGCTACATCTGGCCAGTGGTTATGTACGGCGGCGAAGCGTGGACCATAAAAGAAGACACCAGACGGGGGTTAAAAGCGTTTAAGATGTGGTGCTATAGTCAAATGCTCCGTATAAGCTGGACCCATAAAGTTAGCAATGACAAACTGCTACAGCGTGCTGTTACGACCCGAAAATTGTTTCACACCGTCAAAAAGTGCTAGATTGAAAATCTGGGGCACATGTCGCGGCATGACAGATAGCAGCTGCTTCAAATGATATTTATAGGCAAAATCGAGGGTAAACGGCGTCGTGGATGGAGAAAAAGGTCGTGGCTGTGCAATGTCAGAGAGTGAATGGCGCAAGACCGAAAAAAGTTTTTAAAGCTAACGGCCGACCTCTAGTAATGGAGAGGTGTTTCAAGAAGAAAAAGAAGAAGAATAGAAGTAAACTAGGGGTACGATCTCTCCAAAGTTGGAATGAAAAAGGTATCAATATTGCAGAAGAGCAATTGTCAAACCAATTAGATCCGCCGTTGACTTGTATCCGGTAACCCTGATCAGATACGAGTATAATTGAAGAACTAAAGGAGGAATCCCGAATAGTTGAATTGAAGATGACTATATCAAAGACGAAAACATGACCAACCAACACAGGAGTAACTTTCATTAAATACCAAAATCGTAAGCAAATTTATTTATTTAGGCCCAAATTCAAGCTGGCTGATGAAAACCAAAGAGCAGAGATCGTAAGACGGATTTCTTAAGCTTTCTGGCGCCAATAAAAACATAATACGAGCAAAACTCATAACACAACTGAAGACGTATTCGAGAAATGTAACTTGCCAGTCTACTTGCGGATCGGATACCATAACTCTTACTCAATCGATAGTTACCCGAGATTTGAATTGCAAAAAGGGTAATGCATAAAAAGAACAAGCTCGCAATCTCCTTGCGCGGCCGAAAACGCAACGAATGGAGAAAGAAAAAAGAGTTGGGACCAAAACGCGGTGGAAATCACGTCATGTTACAAGCGGAGATGACCTGGTCACATTGCCTGAATGGATCATACACGATGGAAAAAGAAAATGCTCGAACTAAGACCGCGTCTGAATGTGAGAGAGGTGTATGATATCAAACGACGAGTAGGACAAGATTGGATGGCGAGGGCTTGAGATCGACGAGCCTGGAAGACATTGGAGGAAGCCTCTGTCCAGAAATTCAGAGGCCGCAATGTTGAAGTTGTTGTTAATGATGACGATGAATGCGCAGTTGTAAAAGTATAAATACCTGTTATCAAGTAAAGTATGTGCCTTAGTTCTTTGTGATTGACAATGAAATAAAAGATCGTTTACAAGAAATTATTACAGTTGAAGGGTCACAGAGAATAATGATCAATATCAAAATTTTCACATTCATGTAATTCCATTGAATAAAGGAAGAAGAAAAAATATGTTTTGTTTGACCAAATATATTTGTGTTTCTAAAAAAAAATATTTTACCTAAATTACATCTCAGGAAAAAAACGAAAACTGTAATATAAGAATAATATAATAAATATAATATTTTAGTTTAAAAAAAAATACATTTTACCTAAATTATACCTCAAAAAAAAGCGGAAACGTCATTGGCCTTGATATGTATTTCCCATCACATTTCCTCCTCAGCATGAACTCGAGGGTCATCGAGGGACCTCTGGACCTGACCGGAAAAAATAATCAAAGTCCAATGTCTCCGAGTGGACCTTGATAATTCTTTCTCGTCACAAGTTTTCTTCTCCCTTCATTTAAGGACAGACTATGATCTTTCTTTCAAAAATCGATTCATGCTTCGTTTCGTTTGGGAACTAGCCACAAAATGACATTATTTTCTCCTTTTTAAAATAAAAGTTATATTGACCGTATTTCTCCGTAACCAAATTCAAATTCAAATTTCTAGATTCAATCTAAATCGTTACATTTATTTGAGATACAAAGCCATCCTAACTAGGCCTCGCCTGTACTAAGGTAGGCTTAATGTATGTATATGTATGTAGCGTGGTTTGTGTAACTTCCGGTATCATATCTTTTTACACATTGTACAGTTCTTATAAGAGATTGTTGCGAATTCAACATTTCGTTAACTTCCACGTAAAGGATCAAAATAAACTACAACCCTTGTTATAATCCTCTAATAACATTTTCGTTTAATCTTTTACCAAAAACATAGACTATTATTTGACTAACGTAGGGTTTCGTAATAAGAACGTATGTGTCAAACAAATGTGTCGTGTTCACATGAGGGGCTTCCATTTGTGGGTGTCACCGGCCACCAATCATCACTACGAGGAATTACTGTCAAATCTCTTACTTGTAACAAGCCATGCATATATCGAGGGAGAGGGAGTTGTATCGTTGTTTCGTAGGACGTGCACTGTGATTGCTGACGTCATCAGCGAAAACCGCAGACACCCGTAAGTACCGAGCACGCTTCTGCCATGATTGATCGCGCGACGCGCGCGGCGCGGCTATTCGTCGCGTGATTTATGCAATCCGTAAATTTTAATATTAAAATATCACGGGCGCCATTGTTGGCGGGCATTTATTAGCCGCTAATTCTAACGTGCATAATATTCACGGATGACACAATAACCGGCGCGTTCATTTCATTTCATTTCAATTTCAAAAGAGCACGCGCGCTATTATACATAGCGTTTCGCCTTTGAATGGCTTTGAACCTCACAACCACAACAGCCGATTAATAATAAATCAATTCCTGATTAGAAACAAACGCAACGGTATCCGCTACGGCCATAAATAAGCGGATAATCGCGTAGCCAAATATTTGTTGAGTTTATAAATGATTTGTCAATCCAATTTATAATAATGAATTTGCCTACACACATAAACATCCCATATTATTATACTATATAGCTAAACGGTATCGAAACACTGCCATTAAATAAACTAAATTATAGTAATCTGTTAATTTGCATGATTATCGTTTTTCAATCGGTCTGCGCGAATTTAATGTGTTTTGCGCTGACTTCTGCTGCACTGTCTATACTAAATAGAATATGTATCAATGGCATCGGTAACTAATCGGTTAACTAACTACTCTCATAATTGTGACTATATAGTTAAAAAATATATTCCAAGGTCAATAGCACCATCAATTGTAATGATATTCAACAGAATCTATGCCGCTTAAAATATAATAATACTAGCTGCGCCCAGCGGTTTCACCCGCGTGGTGATGTAAAAATGTGATGATAATGATGATAGAAAACTATATATCTTTATAAATTATAGCCTAAGTGTTATTCTGATGTGTAAGCTATATTATAGTAAAGTTTCATCAAAATCCATTCAGTAGTTTTTGCGTGAAAGAGTAACAAACATCCATACATACATTCTTACAAACTTTCGCGTTTATTAGTAGGAAGAAACAAATAAATAAAATAACGCTAATTGCAATGCAGTGACCTCTCCTTCTCTCGGAATACTCGTCCCGGTGGCATAGTGGTTAGGTCGCCTGATCTTACATTATAAGTTTCCAGCTCGATTCCCGGCTGAGTCACCTTTTCCCGTTGGGATAAAATGAATGGAATTGCATTTCGATTCTGTCGATCGAATGCAATGACAAGAAACACACTTACACACATATTACAAACACATATATCAATGTTAATTCGTTGTGTTTACCTAACTGCTTTTGTTTATTATTTAAAATATATTACATGTAATGTAACTGCTATATAATCACCTAAGCAATAAAAAAATATATATAATATATGTAGATACTTTATCAACATAGGTAGAATCCTAGACCGTTCTTAATCTCGGCGCGTCCATCATTGGCCCGTATGCCGTTTTTCGCGGGCTTAAACTAAGCTGGTGCTAAAAATTAAGAACTTAAGCACCTTCGTTATTTTGCTGGTATTCCGTTTCATCAAAATTAAAAATAGGTCTTTAAATCTTAAAATTTCCGTTTTGTCTATGGCCGTTCTAAAGCGGGGTCTTAATTTTGACAGCTCGCCGCCGTCAGTCGCCCGATCGCTCGCCGCCGCGCCGTTTCGTGTTTGTCTGTCGATTCGCGTTTTCGTTTGTTTTGAAATAAAATGGCAAACAATAATAAAGAGAATGTGCCTAAACAAGAATATACAGGCTGATTTATCATAACCTACAAAAAAATAGCCAGGATTTTGAGGGCAAGATATAGATATGAATAAACGATTACTTGCTATAATATGCGCTCATCATCCCATCTTCGATTTAAAAGATAATGCTGAGTAAACATCTTTGGAAATTGCAACGCGAAAAGTCTTTAGAATCACAAGCAAAAACAAGTTACACGGTTGTCAGACGAAGACTGATCGATTTTAGACCGTTCTTAGATAAGACCTCGAACAAGACCCATCCGCCATGACAGTTGTAGAAACGGAATACCAAAAAGGATCTCGACGGTGCTTAACGTCAATTTAAGCACCTGATGATCTCTACATAAGCACGCGCCAGTTAGGACCCATGAAAGGGAATACCAAAACGTCACTTCGAAATTAAGCGTCGTTTTAGCGCCTTTTTAGACCCCAATTAGGCACCTGCGAGAAACGGAATACGGGCCATTATCATCATTTCTGTCATAACAATAAAATCAATTGATATAAAGCCGCCACGTATAAAGTGAACATGCTTTGAAATTTTGTAAATTAATTGCGAGGCAATTACGAGCGTCACGTTCTACATTATTTTCATTATCATCCAAAGATCAACATGAAAATCAAGAAACGCCAATAATATCATAATAAATAAAGTATTAATAACGACAGGTAGTTATGTGTCTTACAGCACATAAATCGCAGAGGTTGTTGAGACGTGCTATTCCAGTGGCGTAACGAATGATGTAAATTGAGTTTGTTTCTGCCTCGTTTCAGTGCCGCCGGAGGGATGTGCGATCGCGGCGGATTCGGCAGCGCGATGGGCCACTTCGGGGTGAACATGAGCGCCATGGGCTCGATGGGCTCGATGGGCTCCATGGGTTCGATGGGGTCGATGGGCTCGATGGGCGCGATGGGAGCCCTGCCCACGATCGCCGGTCTCGCCGCCGCGCAGCCTCACAAAAAGCTGCAGGAGGACCACATCAAGCGCCCTATGAACGCCTTCATGGTATGGTCCAGGCTGCAGCGGCGCAAGATCGCACAGGACAATCCCAAGATGCACAACTCGGAGATTTCCAAGCGGTTAGGTGAGTCATATAGTTCATAGTATTCAATGATCACGAACAAGATTCTGAGAGGTTTAGAAATTAACTTTTAACTCCTACCTAAAGCTTCTCTTCGATTTCTCTTTGTATCTTTCAGCCTATAGATAAAGGTCGTAGTCCTGGGGTCCATAGCACCCTGATTAATTTCTTAATTAAACGATTATATTTGTTACTAGCTGACCCGTGCCCACTTCGTTGGGCGGTAAAACTTTTTACTTGTGATGAAATTATGAGTGTGGTTCGGTTAGCACTGAGTGCTATGATTTATTTCCTGACTGCCAAAAGAAGGGTTATATTTTTACTGCATATATATGTATGTATTTGCATGCCAATTTGACTATATTCCCGTTATTTGTAAGTGTCTTCTTGTGAGTGTCTTATTTTTGAGTGTCTTATCTCTTTAACCATTTATGCAGTAAAAGGGAAAACTCAAAATTATATGCAGTAAAAGGGAAAACTCTTTTGTTTAAAACACTTGAGACGATAAATTTACTTATTTTGATATTAATTCATAATTGTTGATAATATGACAAAAAACTACTTTTTGTGACTTAAATATAAAATTTAGACATATGCTGTCGCTGACTTTCTTGTAGACATTACCAAGCTCCACAACTTTTCTCTAGAACTCAATCATATATCTCTCATCGTTAAAGCAGCGTTCGTAAGAAACCTTTTCATTCGACCGTTTTTTCTACGACTTACTTTGCAAATCCAACTACCACGAAAAAGTCTTTTCATTCAATGATACTCACAAATAAAGTGGCTTTCTATTGGTAAAAGAATTTTCAAAATCGGTTCAGTAGATCCAGAGATTACTTCCTACAACCTCACAAACTTTATCTCTTTATATATTAGTAGATATAGATTCATTGATTTAATATTAATCGTAATTTCCATTATGTTTGTTTCTCCTTCCCTTTATGGCTGTTTCTTTGATTTGGATTTTTAATGACTGATGAGGTTTTATGTGTTTATAGTACCTACCTACGTACGATTGAATTGCTGCTATTGCATCTGGCTGCGTTTCTGTCTCATTATTTATCTTGGATTTTGTCGTTAAAATTATTTGCACTGTTGTGTTCTGCTGCTTATTAGTGCCGTTTTGCGTTTCGTTTTTGTCAAGTTGTAGTTCGTTATTTGAAGTGTGCCATTGTTGGTTAAAACAATTGTAGGTTGAGGGTAAAATAATATTCATATTCATATTATTCATATTCATTTTATTAGTATACTGGTATACACGTCAGATACAGATTGGCAAACATCCATACATATTAGCAAACAAACATTATTTTTATCGTAAAGAAAAAATAACAATAAACAAAAAAGAAAAACAAAAAAAAAATACAAGAATAATGTAAAATAAGGAGATACAAGACAAAATGCAAAGAAACCAATAAACACTTTAGCCACCAAAGCATTTTAGACTTCACTGGAGTAATATTCCTCCAGTGAGTAAAACGCCTTATCTGTGAGGTACCTCTTAAGGCGCCTCTTAAACACGTCAAGAGATTGCGCCTGCCTAATGTGCTCGCTGAGTTTGTTGTAAACCGCTGGGCCGGAGATATAGGCTAGCCTCTCCGACTTGGATAATGCATGACTTACCGAACGTAGCATGCTACGGGATATTGTTGGATAGTGGTGATGCACACCATTCACTTCGAAATCGGCTAGATTTCTGCGAACGAACAGTGCTACTTCCATTATATAAATGGACGGCAGCGTCATGATGCAAAGATCTCTAAAAAAAAGGCCTAGCTGGCGTATCAAGCGCCACACGCGCTATTGTGCGGACTGCACGCTTCTGCATAATGAAGGCCCTCTGCCTGTCGGCTGCTCGCCCCCATAACTCCGCGCCGTACGTTAGCAGTGAATGAAAATATGCAAAGTAACACATGCGCAGCGCGGATAAATCGAGAAATGAAGCGATGCGATGGAGTGCATAACTATGGATGGGTGGGTGGTGTCCCTTAATGATTATAATCTTTGAGTTATTGCATAAAGAAACTTACATTGTAAAAGTATGGCGCCTGCGTAACATTACAGACACAAACACTCTCCTACGATCAGCCGCATAAGGGAGCGAATTATTTCTAAATCATCCCATAGATATGTCTATATCGGCTTAGAAAGCTGTTAAAAATCGTATCTTTTAGACATTTTTATTACACATCGTATCGTATTTATGCTACGAGAATAGTTTGGTTCACTATTTTGTCTAATGTTTATCACTTATCTGCATAAATACCGTCACTTTTGTTTATTACTCGCGTATTCTCTCCAATTCGATTCGTATTTCCGTGTCTCGATGCCATGCAAATAACATTATAAACCCGTAGAAATGGCGGGTGACAGAAGTGGCAATTGTTGCGACCTGCGCGTGTATTGTGGGGTCGGTCGGAGCATTGAGTATTGAGCGTCGAGCTGCTCGCCTCTTGGATGCGATGAAAAATTGAAACATCGCTTTTTAATTAAAATGAAAGCTGACGGCTCTCCGGAACTTGCTCCATTCATTAGGACCCCGCGCAGCCGCTCGCATCTGTATGTGTGTGCACCACACACACACAAACACACAAACATACTCGCGCCGTCTCGCTCGCACAGCTCCGCGGTGCGCGCCAGCAAAAAGTGCTCGGGCCATCCACTCATTTGTTCTGCCGCCAATTGTCAGCGCGATTCAGTGGCCCAGTCATTTGAGAATTGCGAAGCCGTTGTCATTTATGCCGTGCTCGCTAGCGTTTTCATTTATTTTCAAGGCTCATTTCATAAGCTCGTTGCTCATTTAATATGGATATAATGTAAAGAATTACGTTTGAATATGAGTGCGAGTTTCGTACAGTAGGTGCCTACGAGCTTCGTGCATTTTTCTGTATGTTACATACAATACAATTAACTCTATCCTCATACTTATTAAAGTTTCAGACCTTGCAGAGATGCAGCGTGTTTAAAAATCTTGGAGTCATTAATGATTCTCATCTACTGTTCTATAATCACGTTCAATCTATTGTTTCTAAAGCTTCCAAAGCTTTAGGTTTTGTCATGAGGAGTGCAGCTTGCTTTCACCGTGCTAAAACTTTCAAGATCTTTTACTGCACTTTTGTCAGAAGCATCTTGGAATATGCATCTCAGGTATGGAACCCTTGTTATGATAAATATATAAATATAATCAAGCGCATTCAAATGAAGTTCGTAAAATATCTCTGCCTCCGTCTGAAAATCCCATACAGCTCATCTAACTATTTCAATTTATGCTTGATTAAGCGGCGTGAAACCGCGGACTTAACCTTTTCGCTAAAAATCACCTCCAATAACATTAACTGTCCCCGACTTACTAAATAAAATTGATCTCCGCGTTCCTTCCAAACTCAATAGATTTAACCCTGCTCTTCATGTTCCTCATGCTGGTACCAACTATAAGCAAAATGCATTTCTGTGGCGAACAAGTGACAATTTCCATGACTTGATTAAACGCTTTGACTTTGATCTATTCTGTACGAGTATTAACTCAGCTAGGCAGCGGCTGAACATTGAATTCTTTAGCATTAATTGTTGAATAATTTTGATGTATTTTTAATCGATAGCTTCATTGAAAAGTCACATATGTTTCTACAACGTTACTTAAACGTGGAAACCTTAAATTGGCTCTCTGTTATCCTACTCCGTCTTTTTGTTAAATTATAATTAGCTGTTGGTTTTCCTAAAAATAAATAAATAAATAAATAAAAAATAAATACAATTTTACGTTATTATTTTTTTTGAAAATTGTATCTACCAAATAGTTTTCATTTTAAGCCTGTAGATCATATTTATGATATGATGGTATTAGATTTTTATTATAAGGTGGCTATGCTTTTCCTAAATCAAGACTTATTTCGAATTGTTTACTATGTCTATTTTGTTAAACTACGGTATATCATGCCGCACGCGATTATTTACATTTTTTCCAAATTTATAAATACATGAATAGTTTGAATTCCATTACCATTTACCGTTTTATTGTGTGTTTGTTTGAATTGAAGACTTCAACAATATTGTCTAGTATTTAACTATATTTGATTAATATTCTACCCAGCATTATTTGAATTTATTAATAAAATTTGTATGGTGTTTAGTAGCATTTGAAATGTTTTACTATAGTAATAAAATAAAAGTATAGAATACATTTTTTGTGCTATAAAAACATTATCTTACAGTCAACCATTTTTTCAATCGAATTATAGTCGTTGAATATGTTACATATTTTCTTACAATCTTGAATATGTTACATATTTTATCTATAGCATACAACATCTATATTTTATTTTATGATTAACATGAGATTCAGTAAATATAAATAATAGGAAATTATAGACAGACCTTATCTAATGGCACATTTATTTTTATTATTTTAAACCAGTTGATAGGAGTTCCTACACTTGGTTATATCAAAACTAATAAAAATAACAAGTATAATATTTAAATAAATACCTATTAAGGTATAAGATATGATCGCCGGTATTGCAAGGTATGAACATTGAACATCCTAGCGCAGATTTTCTAGGTTATATTATTATATTATTATTATATATCTAGGTTATATTACATTAACAATAACAATACAGCATCAAAATAAATATTTCACATAGCACAGTGCGTTGGATAAAAAACAGTATTTTATAAAATATAGTTTAAATTGGAAATAGAACATTCTTCTATTTCTATATAACTAAATAACGAATATTAGAATTCTATTCCTAATTTTCACTATATTTTTATCAAAATTAATAAAATGCATATTAAGTTTCTTATGACTTTTTTTTTGTTTATATTTCGTTCTACGCCACTGACCGGATATTATAATAGACATATTTATAAAGCACTTATGCATTATTGAACTTTTGCAAGTATACGCTTCAGAATATTGTTCGAAACGAAAATTACGTATGTAGATATCATGCTTGCCTAAAACAACATTCTTCTTCTCTTGGTGCCAAATTCGATACCGAACGTTGCTATCATATTAGTTATTCCAAATTTATTGGCCGTCGCTTGAACCAAGGATGTGACAGATTCTGAGACTATTCTCGTCTATGCTCATATATTTTAAGACATCTTCATTCCTGACTCTGTTAACCCAACTTATATGTACCTAGGTAGTATCCTTCGATAGACGCACATTTTAAAGGCTTCAAGTTTCTTAAAAGCGTGTAAAGTCCAGTAAGAAAAGATTAAAAGGTCTAATTTCTCTCATTTCGGGCAACATGTAGGGGTTGTAGCATACTACATTGGTGCCATGCAGAAAATCTTCAAAAATCGTATTTCTCTTTTAATTTGGCACCATTGGCATACACTACCAAGTATATATTATAAAAGCTGGTAGAGGACGACGCTAGGGCTCGGTGACAACTGACAACAGTAAATATCTATGCGACAATAGTAGGTACGCGTTACTTTTGAATTGAAAAATATCTGATGAGTATAGTACTATTTAAGTCGACATCTCTAAGAGTCGGCTGGCATTGTTGTTTCCGAGTCGGACAAGCTAGGTGCTACTGTCAGGTATGATTTTAAAATGATTAAATTTTCGGGTTATTGTCAAAAGACGGGAAAGTACAGGAATATAACTGATTAGAAACACACTCCTTCTTTCCCAACTTTCTTACATTACATTTTTAGTCCCGTGAATCCTCTATCTGTGTTTGCATGAAATATACGAGTAAAAGCCTTTAAATATAAATGGTTATGGAATAAAAGCCACGATTCAAAAAACACGGTCGTTTTAAAATCATTTCGCAAAATTAGTATAAATATTACGACAGGCGCCCGTTCCATATTATCATCATCATAATCCTGGATCTAGCATTAAATGAGGCTATGAGGAATCAGTGAAGGTCTCTAAGAAATGTTGAGCTATGGAGAGTAACAGGGGTACAACAGGGGTACTGGTTATAGATATACAATGATTATCTATTCTAATATTATAAAGAGGTAAAGTTTGTGAGTTTGTGAGGTTGTAGGGAGTAATCTCTAGGTCTACTGAACCGATATTGAAAATTCTTTTACCAATAGAAAGCCACGTTATTTGTGAGTGTCATAGGCTATATATTAATCCGAAAAATTAAGACACTTTTTCGTGGTAGTCGGATTTGCAAAGTAAGTCAGAGAAAAAACGGTCGAATGAAAAGGTTTCTTACGAAAGCTGCCTTAACGATGAGAGATATATGATTGAGTTCTAGAGAAAAGTTGTAGAGCTTGATAATGCATACAAAAAAGTCAGCGACAACATATATCAAACTTTTATATTTAAGTCACAAAAAGTAGTTTATTATATTATCTATACTAATATTAAAAAGAGGTAAAGTTTGTGAGTTTAAGAGCTTGTAGGGAGTAATCTCTGGGTCTACTGAACCGATTTTGAACATTATTTTACCAATAGAAAGCCACGTTAATTGTGAGTGTCTTAGGCTATATATTAATCCGAAAAATAGAAAGACTTTTTCGTGGTAGTCGGATTTGCAAAGTAAGTCGGAGAAAAAACGGTCGAATGTAAACGTTTCTTACGAACGCTGCCTTAACTATGAGATAGATATGATTGTGTTCTAGACAAAAGTTGTAGAGCTTGATAATGCCTACAAAAAAGTCAGCAACAGCATTTGTCTAACTTTTATATTTAGGTCAGAAAAGTAGTTTTTTTATTTAAAAAAATAATTTAAATCGTTAGGTCAGTATACAGAGAAGTTTTGAACAATTAAAATAAACATAATTTATTCAATCATAATCATTTCATTCACTCATTTGAAACCCGGTAATATAGCCAAATTGGCATGCAAATACATACATATATATGCAGTAAAAATATAACCCTCCTTTTGGCAGTCAGGAAATAAATCATAGTACTCAGTACTAACCGAACCACACTCATAATTTCATCACAAGTAAAAATGTTTACTGCCCAACGAAGTGGGCATGGGTAAGCTAGTCAATAAAATATAGCAAATTTACCATTACGCCTTCTCTACATCTCGAACATGTTTAAAATAAGCCTTATATATTTAAATATGAATATGTGCTTTGCGTTCTTTTTAGTTTAAATGTCAACTTTTGCACTCCCTATGCATAAGGCTCGCTATCGCACGTTTCATTCTCTCGAGTGCGTCTCGAGAATTTCAGTTGCGCTTTTTGCTACGTCTGAGAAGAAGGAGCAGCGTTATTGGGTAGGGTACCTCTCGTAGGCTGGTATTCCCGTCAGAGGCCGTCAGAGGCCGTCAGAGGCCGCCCTGGCCTCTGACTGGGGTGGCTTAAGGGTGGGCTCAGGCGGCCGCGCCGTATCGAGCGTGCTCAGCCGATATTCTAATGGCTTTATTCCACGTATCGTATTTCCTGGCTCCATTGTGCGCGCCAAACTCGCATGCGAACGAGGGAGCCGAGCCGCCTGCTGCCCACCCGAACGACTGCCGAATGCGACACTATTGTCGTCCGCACTACGTGGCACTACCGCGACACAGCTACTATGCGAACAGTTTCTCTATTTGATTATATTGGATGTAGTATTTGCTTCGGTGAAGGCTTACTAAATGTGATGGTGTGCCTTTACACTACTACTACTATTCTTCTCGCGGTTTACTTATTAAGAACTAATTACTCAAAACAACTGAATAATACATTGATAAACTAACTCCCCGATATTATTTTTTCTACTATAAGTGACAAGCGTGCTATTCTAGAAAGCTCTGAAACTATCTCGTGTACTGAGTGTATTTAACGCTTCTAGAAGCTTTCAGAAGATAGAGCCATCCGGCGTCTTGGGCTACAATGAGAGTACAGAAGGGCGAATGGCAAAATTGTTCTTTTACAACAGATGGCTTTAGGTACTACTTGCTGTTACTGGTCAGTATTCATCCTTGAAACTGATTCTGAGGCTGTGTGGCGGGGCGGGTTGCCAATTCGGTTTTATTTTTTTTAAAAAGCAGCAGCTGACTCGCCCTGCCCCTCGTTTGCACGCTTTTTGGTACCCAGTCCGTTGGGATGAGACAAAATGTAAAACCTACAACTTAGTTATCGTTCTAAATCGCAATCTGAACCTAATCCAATCGTTCTTTATGAAATCTCAGATAAAGAACATATTTCATGTTATGGACACAGGCTGAGAATTATGGATGAGAAATGAAGCATGGTTTTAATGTTATCTAGCCCAAGATACACCGTTTTAATAAATCAAAGAGGTACAATTATTGTGCTACCTTTTATATATTATAGATGCACACCTATGACTGACAATTGCCATAGGCTTATTTCGAATCTAAAAAAATATAAATGATATAACCATGCAGTTAAATGAATAATTTCTTATTTTTGGTTGGTAAATCTGCTGGTCGCAAATCTTATTTGACTGTGCCATATACAATTTAAAGAAATTTTTTTACTGAAATAATTAATAAAGAATTTAAAATGAATTATCTGATTAGTCTACGAACAATACAATATGTAGATGGATTGGGAAAACGAAAAACAGGAAATAACTGAAAAACACATTATTATTTTTCGAAGTACCCACACATAAAGCCTTCCAATAAAATTAACGCACTTTCGTTTCATAGTTAAAATGTAGGCATAGTCGATTATACGACATTGATTCTAAAATGGCATTAAACGTTTGAAAATGAAAATGAAATACAAGGTTTATTTGCCACTTACTTGTTTTTTGTTGTTATATGTCTGGTCTGTAGCCACATGTCATGAAACTTTTTTTGGGTTTTGTGAGTAAAGCATAGGTACCAGGAACCATCATCCACGGCCAGCCAAGGACCGTCTAACTCTTCCGTATCTAACTCTAAACTCACCTCGAAATCAATACCAAGTTTATTTTTTGTACTTCACTCACATTTCATAGATGATAATTCCCGTTTTAACGCACCTAGCGCATTGAAGCGCTATTACCTAGCAAAATTGTTTTTCTTTACCCATAAAAATATCATATTCGTATTACAATTTTTGAATGAACGCGCATTCCTTACCACTTGCACGTACAAACGCATTCGCTTCGCATAATGTAGCCAGCGTTAAAGCTACGCCTAGAACCCGTTAACAACCGGCTAAGAACTGGTTTAATAAAACAACTTATTACAGAAAACAATATAGTGTTTTTTTGTGTAAATAAATATAGGTAGCAGTTTTATCAAAAATAAACTATCATCAAAAATCAGCCGATAAATGGGATCGCTGGTTAGATTTGTTTTGGTTAACCGGTAAATTATATCGACAAAATGAACTTTAGTGTATGGTTCATTTCCCCTTTTTTATTATATATACATACTAAAATAGATATTTATCTATCTTTCATATTTATCAATAAATGATATAATTCACTTATTTCCATAAAATGTTATTAACAACTGGTTATTTGTTGAATTACTGATCGTCGCTACCATACCAACAAACCATGTGAAGCCCACGCCTTTATGTCAAACAAATTTAAAATCTGTTAAGTGAAGGCCTGTTTCAATTAGTCTGGCATTTTCCGTTTCACTATTGAGACTGCTGGAAGTGTAGTTTTGTCTCAGTGTAGGAAATGATATTCTCCATTCTATTATGGACCACTGTTGCTAACCTATTGTTTTTGCCAGACCGATCAATCTAATTTGACATCATTGTCATATTTCCATGGACATCCCAGTAAATCTAGTAATTATTCGTGGGTCGAGACAATAAACCATTAAAATTAACTAGATACTATTTTGTGCCAGTGCTTTATGTATGCCAAACAGCACCAACAGAAACCGCAACTAGAGCGGACATTCACTCTTACCATACACGCGGTAATTCCCTTTTATGCGTGCCCCGAACAAGACTGGCAAAAGTACAGAAGAGCTACTTATACCTGAGCATTAAATTCTACAATTTACTCCCTACCACTATCAAACAACTGGAGGACAAACAATTGAAAAGAAACATTAAGGAGATGCTTTCTATAATCTGACCGAATTCGAGGGCCATGACTTTGCAAATATTGTACCAATTTGAATGATAATTATATATGTAGGTACTTTTAGTATTTAAATGTAAGATTTAGCTTTAGTTTGATTACTTAACAATTTACTTACTACTTTGGATGTTACTATGTACAGTTTTTAGTACGTATATATTTGATTTATCGACTATTTCAATTGTTCGGCGTCTGCTTTGATTGTTCAACTTTTTAACTGACTATTTTAATTATTGTGTGTTTAGTAGGTAGCCATTAGAATTATTGACTATTTTTTTAATTTGTTTTGTAATACGATTCTACGACGAATAACTTTTAGTAGGTTTCAAAGTTTCTTAGATACTATATATTTTTTTTAAATAATATATGTGTGTAACGTAAAGATTAAAGTAGTAATGACATTTACTACTTAAAACACAAATATTTTGACACGTCCAAGAGCGGTTTTTAGCCGCCAATTGGACACGACGTAAATGTAAATGTAAATGTATGATTGACTTACTATTCATTCTCTATCTATATCTTCATTATATATATTTCTTAACAACCGAAAGCCAAACCTTAAACACATCTCTAAAGATACGTTTAGATTTTTTTTCCAAAACGTCTATAAAAGCGACAAATATGTTATGTATTAAATTATTGACATTCGTTGTCATGGCAAATGGGCACAGTCGTACCTATTGTACGCAACGTTTAGTCTTTCATAGTGCAAGCTCTGACAAACTAAAAACGTAAGTAAGTAAGTATACATATTGTTAAAAATATACATATTGATTGGATTAAAAATACTGTTAGTCTGGAGACTGGAGGCAAACAATACAGACAATGCGAATGATCCCGATCAATTGTGATCCAGTGAATGAATGGCGCTAGCAAAATGAGTAGGGTGGATTCTTCGGCTGAGTCTCGGAAAGACCCTCACGGGCGGCATTGTCTCCTAGCGGAGGCCTGGCCCCGGGGGACGGAGACGCTCCTCATCTCCAAATGGGCGCCACGGAGAAAGAGAGAGAGGATAAAGACAAAGGCAGTAATCGATATAATGTTAAAATACATCGTAATAAAATCGTTTATTGGTATGTAGAGTATTATAGGTTAGTACATATTACAATAATATAACTTAAAAACATTAAACAGAGCACAACAAGAAAGAAACACGTCAATATCACAATACGTATGCTTAGCTGCTCTGCTGATGGGTAGCTACCCCAGACGCTGGTGCAGATCTCGATGATGAATTCCCGAAATGCCCGGCAGTCTCGAAAACGTTTTTAATTATATTTTTCTCTCACACGGACAGAGTGAGAAATTACGCTGTGTAACAATCAAGTACGCAATGCGAACTGAATTCAGCTGCAGATATTTTTAACGCGGTAATACGTAATTTAGGTACTCAGTTACTTGCATAATTTTAATTTTTGGGAAGAGATTGAAACATATAATTAATGGAATTAAGAAAGAATATAAAAGGATCAGGATACACCAAGAGTGTTCACCCACTAACATGCTAAATATCAATTGGTACATGCTTAACGTACTGCATGGGTATCTGATTTTCTGGATATCGGCCGCGATGTTAACTTATAACTCCAACTTTATAAACTTTCTTAAAAGTGGCACAAGAGCTCTTCCTCATGACACCGGAGAGCCTGTTCCAAGTCACGGTGGCACAATATATAAAACTCCATTTAAAATTAGTTCACAAAACGAAGGACTACAGATAATTATCCTAACATTTCTGGACCATGCTAATATTGAATATACATAGGCGAAGCAATTCGCACTATTTTAATAACATTTTTCGGAAAGTGAAACTCACGTCTCCATGCTCTGAATGTGTGATTGAGCAGGGTATTGTTTAATTGCGCATTTACGCAAAAAATGTTTTACCCATTCGTCATGGCAGTGTCAGTTTATATTTTTCTTTCCGTCTTTCCACAAAGACACGCGCCATAGACACAATCACCGAAATACAATATGGGAAGAATGAGAGCGTCGATGAGTTTAGTATATTTCATTAGTACCTACTGTACATTACTACTGCAAATTACTTTCGAATATTACTCTCAGACTGGAAGGATTTTCGACATGTGCTTGCGTAATGTCTGCATTCGATTCATTTACGACCTAAGAAAGTTTGACCCTATTACGGAGTACAGAAGGAAACTTCACTGGCTGACGACCCGAGAAAGGAAGATACGAGAGTCCTAGGTTTGCTCTTCAGAATCCTGAAGGGGCCGCTCCGAACTATCTTATAAGTAGGTTCAAACCTTTATCTTCTTACGGGCGCCCTCTGAGATCTGAAGACAACCTACTGCTCTCGATCCCTAGTCATAGTAGTGATTTCTTCTCGCACTCCTTCTCTGTACGTGGAGCCCGTCTCTGGAATGCTTTACCCGCGCGTATAAGGATAGCACCTAGTTTGTTTTGCTTCAAACGCAGGCTCAAAGAACACTTGAACCCACGCTCATAAACTTTTCCTTTATTTTTCCCTATTTTTTCCTCCCTATTGCGTCCCCTGCGTCATTATAGGTTTATTGTTTGTTTTTTCCTAAATTTATTGTTTTGTTTTCCTACTGAATTTAAATGATTATAATTTAATTTATTAGTTTATTTTTACCGCATAACATGTTATTCCACTAGGTTAAGGTTACCTGTAAGACATTGCTTTCAGGCAATAAGCTCGACTTTTTGTTAAAGCAAATAAAGCGTTTAATTATTAATATTAATAATAATAATGTTTGCGAGAAAATGCTAACGACGGGAACGACGACACCGAAATATTTTTGAACTATTTTTTAAAGTAATTTAAAAGGATTAAGGGAGAGGCCTTAGTTAATTGACTATACAGCCAAAGCATTGATTATATACAGCATAAGGTTGCTCAACGCAATAGTAAGATTCGGCAACCCTTCTGCTCTGGTGACATTCTGTTGGTGCTGTACAGCGACATTGGAGCTGTACCGTGACATTGGCGGAATTTATTTAACCATCTTTAATAAAAAATCGTTTATATAAACTTATATAATATATAGCTTATAATTATAAATAATGCATTGATATTTATAAAGGACTGATTTATTTTAAAACCAAATAATGTAACCAATGATAACTTTATATAGGCTGATTACATCATTGAAATAATACGGAATTGATAAAATGCCATGTATTCATCTACCTGAATTTTAAAATGCGTAATTTTTACGTATTGAAAATGTGTACCAAATTAAAATTTTCGTATTTATGTAAATAATATTAAAATGATAAGAGCTATAACTTAAAAATTCGTTTGTTATCATATTATTATTTTATTTCGATGTATAGTGTATAATAGGCGCGTTTAGTGCGCCGCCCTACTGCCATGTCACGAACGTCGCCGAAGAGAAGATTAATCAATATCTACACGGTACTTTTCGTCGTGAAATCCTCGTTACCAAATCGTAGTACGGCATTGAGCAATCTAATACCCTATATAATCAATGGCCAAACGTTTGATGTCCGTTTGACAATATATACAATTATTGGCTCCGGTGTCCAAACGAAAAATGGCCGAACCTTCGAGATCCTTTCGACAATACATAGAAATGTTGACTCCGTTGACCAAGCGGACAATGGCCAAACATTGGAGATCCTTTTGACAATATATAGAACTATTGTCTCCGGTGACCAAGCGGTCAATGGCCAAACGTTCGAGATCCCTTTGACAATATATAAAACTATTGGTTCCGGTGACCAAACGAACAATGGCCAAATGCTCGAGATCCTTTTGACAATATATGGAACTATTGCCTCCGGTGACCAAGCGGGCAATGGCCAAACGTTCGAGATCTCTTTGACAATGTATAGAACTATTGGTTCCGGTGACCAAACGAACAATGGCCAAACGTTCGAGGTCCTTTTCACAATATAAAAAAAAACTATTGGCTCCGGTGACCAGACAGTTACCCTAATTAAAACAGCAGAATCAATAGTATAATGCCACTGTACCTAAGGGCGGTTACCTATAAAACGAAGCGAGAATCGATGATGTGAAACTTGATTAGAAAGTTTGTCCCTTGTGTGGTGTGAATGGGCTCGTGGCGAGGCGAAACGGTGCTGCCGCAGGCCCAGCGAGCCATTGTCAGGGAAAAAGTGGGGGCCGCTCGTTCAATGTGAATACATTATGTCCACGAGGAAGGGGAGGGGGGACATATGTGGGTAGATACACTAAATATTGAATGTGTAGAGGCTTGAAACGTCTTGCAAGTGACAGATCCACACACTGCGACGAGATCGCGCCCCTACTCAAGTCGTACCGTACATATTTGAAATCGTAAGTAAGATGAAGTTGCCATTCTACAGAGAATAAATAATAAATAAAGAGTATTTATTTCCATTACAACCATTACAACTGGATATAATTGACCAAGTATATTAAATTAATCTTAAATTAGATACTCAATTTAACAAAGACTGATTGCACAGTAAATTACTTCAAAATTGTTCTAATATATAAAAAATATATATAATTCAACAATTACCAACTAAAAGAAATAGTACAATAAATTACATTTGCAGGTACTTACAAGTGTCATTTTGCGCATACATGTTAATTTTAAGCAGATTTATATTCGTATGTACACCCGGATGGATCTCTTGAAAATATAAATGTTTTCGACTTGAATTAATCAGGCAATTTATTAACAAGTTTATGTCCTATCTAGAGACTAGTCGCCTGAAACTTCGTTATACGTGGTATGGTCGGTTGGACGTAATAGTTGACTACAAATGAAATTTAAGAAATATAGTTCGCTATTATTAATACAATTTTACCATTTTAATGGACGTTTGTAAATGCCTCTACTGCAACAATCTCGTGGGCAGGAATCAATGATTGCTTTAAAGGCATTCTTACTGCCTCTTCAGAGTTGATTTTAAACTGATAAAAATTATCTAAATTCATAGAAAAATGGAAATCCGTTGAGAAAGATCCGGCGAGTACGTTGGGTGAGGTAGAGTCTCCGGACGCAACTCCTGCACCTTGACGAGCTTCCCCGTAATTGTTTACATTTCTTTATAGTACACATTTGCGTAAGCTGTTGTGCCCGAATTAATAATAATAAACTCTCTATTCGTACTTAAAAGAAATAAATTACAAAAAATCGATATTATTGCCACATGGCTATATCTTGCAACTAACCTAATAACAGAAATAAAGATTATTTAGCAAATAAGTTTGTCTGCATAAAATACAAACTAATATATGTAAAACTAAGAATGCCCGAGGAGAGGAAATTGGGAGCGGAAGGAGAGAGAAAGAAGCGAACTGGTTACTTCCTAAAAAAGTAGTATTTTTGAGGCGAGTTTCGTTTATTTGCCGGGAGATCAATCCAGTCTTGCACATGGACACAGGACACGGGAACTATACTTCGACAACTGATCATTCTTCATCATAAGATGAATCACATGCATATATTTTGCACACGATCAAGTTTGTTGAGTAGTTCCTCTCATAAATCTATATAAGATACAATCGCATAGTCAATAAAAGGTAAGAGAAGAGACTGTGGAAGAGATTTGCTGGTGCACAGAGGTAAAAATCGTTTCATCGTTTGTAGAGTTTGAATGTTTAAAATGTAAAATATCGATATATCACACCGATATACACGCGAAACTATCCATACAATAACGGATGACAGAAAACAAATAAATAACCGATTTTAAAAAGGAATAACATAGCTTTATATTAGAATTTATTTTAATTTGGAATTCCGACGAAAATCGAAATTATCCAAGTTCAAAATGACTGAAAAAAACCGACGATTACATGGGTAAAGACCCGTTATAAAATAGCAAAACTGCTATTGCTATACCACAAACACACCATTGTTCAGGCAAATCAGCAGTGCCAATATTTTACGTCTACCCGATTTGACAGCACCCCCCTCACTCGCCCCATTCGTCGCACGAAACCCTTTTCCCATTTTACCCCGCCCAATTGTTTTGCTGCCATCTCGTTTAATTGCCTTTTTTAGCTGACAAATGAATCGATGACAATGAATTAATCGAATGCGAGCCTCGCGCGAATCAATATCTCTCCGTGGCCGCGTTGTTGATTCCTATATAATTGAATTTGGGTTGAATAATAAATTATTTACCTAATTTCATTTTCAATGATCTTGTATTAGAGAATCGTAATGTGAGTTATATTGTTTCTTCTTTGAGACTTTGTTCTTGTTTATATTAATTAAGAAATACTGTCTATAAAACATTGATTTTGTCTACAAAAACATTAGGCAATGATGGCAACACCTTAACTTCATGCTTATTTGATGTTGTCACCCAACTGGGATTTACCCGTTCTAAAGTGGATAGGCCTCTAATAGTACAATAATTTATTTAAACGTAATAAAATGCTCATAAACTAAATTGCCTTAAAATGTGGCCCTAAAAAATAAATCGCAATTCCAGAATTAAAATCGGTATTACATTGGACATCAAAAACTAAAAAAAGGGAAAAAGAAGCTATTGATGATTGCATATTTTTCTCCTTCTTCTTCTTCGCGTGCCTTCTCCTTTTTAAAGTTTTACTCTCTTCATGATCCAGTTTAAGGTTGCATTAATAATGCTGATGACTTAAACAGCCAAATATACGTATATATTACTCCTCTTGCACTCCATATGGTACAATTAAAAACCGTAGATACCGAAGAAAATTGTATAGGTACTATAACAATTTGCATCCTTACTGGCTGGTACAAAAGAACTATCCTAAATCTATCTTGTTTAATCGTAGAATTGATACGATAACTCGCTATCGTGCTCACTACGTCACTTAACTGCTGCCCGCCCAACGGGAATGCCCTAAAACACGGTATTAGTTTCCAAACATCATAAATAGTATCTTAAACTATTAAAATGTTTTGTAAGTATTGTTTTTTTCAATGAAAAAAAAAAACGCTATGCTTGTATTATTGTTATATCATTTTTTTGTGGAAATAGTTTTAGATACAGATGTCCCTTAGTGGTGAGCATTCCTAGTGTTTTCATCCTCGTCATCATCATCCTCATCGTCATCCTTAACATCATCAATACCACCATAGTGATAGTAGACTAATGGAGCAGCTAACAAATCTAGCGTTCCTCTTGCCAAAGATTGGAGTTTATTTTTATGTAGCTTTCTTTTGCTGGTAGTTACCAGGTACGACCTCAATCAAATACATTAAATATAAATTTATTCGATTTTATGTAGTTTCATTTTGTGAAATAATACTCACGTTACCTTTTAAAATCTTTATTTCTTGCTTCTTGCGTTTCGTTTCGTTTCGCCGTTCACCCGTCCGCCGCCGTTCCGTTTCTATATATAAAGTGCCGTTCTCTATATGTGCTTCTATTACATGTGCTACAATAACTAGTATCGTATGTCTCATTTTATTACCTGAATGTCCTTTAATTATAATTATTTTAAAATATTATATTTTGACGTAATTATTTACAAAAATACTTATTGCTTCATTCCTATAAAATAGGCACATGCCCATAAAAAAGACACCATGCCCATTCAAATATTTCCTATTATGGTATTTGAACCTGTAACAATGCATCTGGGAACAAATGAATCTAAATATTAATGGCGATATTTAGAGTTACGCTTTAGGCAAGTTTCTATAAAAGCTTCTCGAATGAGTTTAGCCTGCTTAAAGCTATAATAACTACGTAGACCCTCCGGTTTTCCGTGCAAAGATTGAGGCGTAAAGAGTGCCATCATCATCATCATTATCATCATAATTTATTCATTCCATAAAAGCATTTCACAATACTGAGGAACATGTCAAATTTTACAATCATAATTTACCGGATGATAAAACCGCTTTGATTAATTAAAAGAAAAAATAATAATTGTAATCACTTCGAAATAGTCAAATTTACAAAATAATCAATAATCAAACAATAAATAATAATCAATACAATGAAAAAGAAAAATTCTGAAACATGCGTATTTAAAAACAATGTCAATAAAATCTAAAACTTAGTTCGAAAGTATAGTCATAATAATAATATGGTTATTTATAATCAAGCAATTGTGAACGCAATATAAGGGTGTGTTTGACTAACTGATTTTTCAAGCAGATTTTATATACTGCCATCTCAAGTATTCTCGTCGATGACGGCAAAGCATTGAACAATTTAAAACTAATATATAAAAATGTTTTTTGATATTTAGTCAAGCGTACCTACTTTAGGCAATAACACATTGTTTTTATGTCGCGTATTTATGGCTATGTCGAGTGGAGTGAAGCTCGCAATTTAAAAGATTCTCTTTGGCGTATAAAAGGCACTGATATATGTACATGGACGACATGGTAAGGATACCAGCTTTAATAAAAAAAGGGCGCAATGTGTTTCTCTGCTTACACCAAAAATTGTCCTAAAGGCTTGCTTTTGTATGTCAGAATTGTGTCGACAGAATTAGATCATCTTAAGAGAACTAGTATACTAGATCTTAAAAGTTTCCAAAGGCACTAGCTCTTATTTGTGGGCTCTTTTCTAAGGTACTCACTTTTTGCGGTTACCCACTATCCGAAAAATGCGAGGCGTATAAAGACAAGAACACATTAAAATTCGGATTCAATGTGACTCGACTACACGATACACTACTTAAGTGTATTAAGTGTAAATCTGTCGTTTTAATTACACGACTAGACTTTAAAGTAAGTATTTACTGCCTCGTGCTTTCAACTCAGCTTGGCACAAATGAGTCGGCCCCAGTCGAAGAGACATTGTCAACGGAGGGGGAACAAAGGCCGCCATTAAAAAGCTACCAGCGATTGGTTTTTCTTTCGTTGCTCGCTTTCAGCAGCTTCAGCGCCGCGCTCCCCGGAGACTCCTGCATCTCCTCCGCCGTTTCTAAACTCGCGGGATTTATCCTATGTTTTCACATTTTTTTCTGAGGTTTAAACAACAATGAAATTCATTTGACATCCAAAATCTTTAATGTCGATTTATACGAGGTAATATCGGGAGATAGAATCGGTCGGCCTTTTGTAAAACTAATATATAACGTTATATTTCAATCTATCATGACATATGGTATACGTGGATAGGGGCTTGTTGGAAAACCACCCTCCATAAAGTGAACGTTGTCCAAAAGGCAATAATTAGAATCATGCTAAGGAAGCCAAAGCGTTACCCTCCCGACCATCTTTCTGTCGAGGCACAATTGTTAGATTTGAGGCAGTTGTCAGTTGTAATGTCAAAGATATCACTGGGGACGAACAGGCCGTTTGTTTATTTATTTTATTTTTCGGAAACTTATAGCGTTTTATACTAAATGCTTACACATATTATACGAATGTAAGGCCAATTAAAAGAATTTAAGATATGTGATGATATACAATATACATAGGTACATATATAGGTACATACATACACGTACACAAATAATAACATAATATAAATAATACGGTAAGCTAATAATAAAATGTGAAAGGTATAGTTAATATAAATATAAATAATACATATCATAATATATTTATAATGTTGATATACATATGTACTTTTATATAAAATAATATACTGGCTTGATTGGCACCTCCCCACTCGCCAAATATTGCAAAGCAATATTTTAAGGCTCAAATACAGGGATTTGCAGTAAAAAAAAAAAAGTAAAAATGTTAAAAACAAGGCTTAAAGCCTACCTGTGAATACTAGGGTTCAACCCAACAATATTTAATAATAATGTATTTTCGGTTAATAACCTCATTAGAAAACTTGACTCGAATTAAAATGAAGATAAAACCTTCTCTAATAGTTAGTTATTCACTGTACAACCTATATATTGTATGCAACCGGACACTGATATTGCGGGCGCTCGGAGATTCCGCACCGCACAGGTTTCAGATCCACGGTGGCAAATTCTGAAAATAGAGAAGTTGCCGCAAAAATATCACTTGGAGTAGAAGGAAAACTTTAAAGTACCGAAACGTCTAACGTATTTTGGACAACGTCACTTCAGATTTCTTGCTCCAAGAATGGCTAATATTATGAGCAAAATTATTTGGAATTAGCAGAAAACAACAAAAATATCGCCTTACATTAGAGTAATTAGGTAACCTTGGCAGGAGACAGATGGAAAAAACGTTTAAGTTTATAAAATAAATTATTATTTTAAAAATTATTACATATATTTTTTTTGTTATAAATATTTATATATTAATTCTATTTAGGCACCTATTATATTCCACGAATTCTTAATTACTTACTATTGTTATTATTACTTATTTAAAGTAGTAAAATTATTATAGTCTACTTATATTATTTGTTTAACTAATTAAATTTAAAAATTTTGTTTGGAAGTAATTTATTTTTAAAATCATTTGTATTTGGGTTCTCTTTAAAACTTGCTATGCCTATTTACGAGAGACACAGTGTTCAAATACTAACGGTGTAGTTTTTTGTGACATAACAGGATTTTAAAAAATGGGGTAGATACTAACACTCTAACGTGAGCTTTAAATACCCATTTAAATGCTATTGGCATTTTAAATATTTCCTCAGGCACATTTCAATAATCAGTAAATGAAATTCTAAGCAATACAACCAACTGACTATTTATTTTAGCTATTTTACTGATTATTACCACTATTGTTATATTTATATGACAAGGAATATCATTATTTTATATTAATTTACACAATAACTTTACGCAATATGCCAGACATTCTAGATACCCAACCCTCACACTAACGCACACTGCACATCCAAATACTCAACACGCCAACACACACCCTAAACTCAATTTTTTTATGCATTAGTTTTTTTTGATATTTTAAGTTTGTTAATTAGTTGTCAACGTAATCAACGTAATGTCTGTATTTTTTTTGAAATCCGCAATAGGTTTCATTTTTTTACTATACCTAATACTGTATGATTTCCATATAAGAATAAAGAACTGAATTGAATGGAATTAATTAGGTCCTTATAAATTAAGTTTTGCAAGTATTATATCGAATTATTTATTATCTGTAAGTTTACTGAAAAGATAAATAGAAATTTCTGCGTCACTATAGTATTGTGTGGTGAAGTTTTAGGGGAGACATTTTATTGGATTAGAAATGTACTGCGAAATGTTACTACCGTCTCTAAATTGTCGCTCATCTTTCTGCATCGCCTTTGTCTTACCTCAAGTCACAAAGGACGAGTGGAGTGCACCTTAGTGGCTTCGGAGTGTGCCTGGCAGCAGACATGCCACTGCCACAATAGAGCATAAATAAGCCCTAATGGCTCTTCCCTCCTTTGGCATATTGGCTAAACAAAAAGTCGTAAAGAGGATAAAGAGGACGCGTCGTCCTCCGCCACTCCACCTTCGAGGAGATTTACAGCCTCAGCGCGTCACACTCGAAAGGTTTATCGACTGTTCGGTGATTGATATGAGACTCGTTCGCCATTCCAATCGGTTATTTACGTGGGACACACCGAAAAGATCGAAAATATGAGAAACGACAAACGGAAAGTAACTGAACAACATTCGTTTTCCGACCGGGGTGTAAGAACTCGCTTTATCGTCATCACAGTATTGTGTCATCGTGGAGATAAGGCGAGGTTTCGGGTCAACTCCTACCACAGCATCTGTGCTCCTACTGAGTTCGGTTGTCATTTCTGACAAATACACAGTTTTGTACCAATCTGTGGTAACCGTTTTACTACTTTATAATAAAATTATAGATTGAGGCATTGATTATATATGGAATTAGATTTCTCAACTCTATAGTACATTTGGGCAACCCATCTGCGCCGGCGAAATACAGATGGCGCTGATAGCATTGATGGCGAAACTATTGCATTGACGGCGAAAATTATTTGGCCATCTATATAATAACATTGACAACGAATGTTTTCTTTTAAATGACTGATTAATTATAAAAAAACAATAATGTAACCAATGATAACTATAATAACATTCTATTATTAGTGCCATTTATTGCCATTATATATAGGCTGTTTACATCACAGAAATCATACGGAGAGATGGAATGCCATCTATTAGTCTCGACATTAAAGTGCGTAATTATTACGCATTGAAATCTGTATACCAAATTAAAAAATGATATCTTTATAATAATAATAATAATAAAACTCTTTATTCTTAAGAAAAGGCGAGCTTATTGCCTGCAATATTTTAGAGCTAACCTATGTAAATAATATGTAAATAATATTAGAATAATCTTTATGTAAATAATATTAAAATAATTAGAGCTACTTATGTATAATTTAACAATTCGGTTGTTATTATGTTATTATTTTATTTCGTTATAGGATACCGTATAGGCGTGTTTAGAACGCCATTTAAAGTGCCTCGTAATACTGTTATTACTAGGACCGCTGCCACGTTGAACATAAGATAATATTAATCAATGTTTGGAACTATGAGTACTATCTCTACTGTACTTATCAATGATGGGTTTTGCAGTAAAATCCAAGCTGCTATATTGTAGTACTGAATTGAGTAATCTAATACGCTATGTTAATGTATAATTCAGGTTTGCTTTAAGATGAACGAAGCGACCATTTTCTTCGATACTCCATGAGAACAAACAACTTTTGTAGGCTCGAGGTCGTTTTGAAGAGGCAAACAGCCGATTGACAATTTATTTCGGGGTCATATTATAAGTATATCCGCGATTCATCCCCTGACGTAATGCTAAGAACCGCGCATTTGACATTCCTCCGTCGAAGCGATGCAGAGTAAATTAAGACGAGCCGCTTTTGTTCTTCAGTCAAATTATGCGGTATCCAACGGGAAACTAGATCTTTGATGTCCAATGCAGAATTATTTGGATCACAGCTGATGTTGAAAGTTGCCGATTTCCGAATCTGCTGTCACACTCCTGTCTTTCTGTCGTTGGTTTACAGCAGCGACGTTTTCTCGTGATACGTTGCTTTTAATTGACCCATGCAAGATACGGTGCTAAGAGAGGCCAGTCCGCGTTTAAACTATGTATATCAGCGGTATATTACATGACTTTATCTTTATATTACTATGTTAAAAAAAAACCCTAAGTACTTATTACATACTATTTTTTTACTAGGCATGGCCTACGTTTTTAAGCTGATCCGGGCAGAGTTTATAATTCTAGCATGCTAGTGAAGGCTTGTCTCTTTGTTCGGGATAATTATAATCGAGCTCAGTCACATAATCTATTTGCAGAGCCGTCCTAGCAAACCAACCTTAGTCTGCTTACGCGTGGTTTACAGCACATAACGCGCTATGTTTGACAGCGTCAGAGCTGGATATTTTAACAGCGAACCCACATCTCTTCAAGGTATGAGCATTGCGCTATTTATTCATGTCCGAGTGAGATCGACTGTTTTATTCTTTAAGTATTTTGTTTTGTTCACTATTATGTATGTATGCCTCTACTTGTATATTTTAAGATTAGTTTATACCTATTTATTATGTATGCACTTAAAACATTTTTTAATATTTCATCCCATACATGTTTATGTTACATTTCAATGGCTTGGCCATAACTGTAATGTTGATTTGTTTATGAAATAAATGAATAAACGAATAGAAGAAAGCTCAGTGAGACATTGTTCCTGAGATAACCCCCCTTAAATGTAGTGGTAATTATAGAGCGAACATTTGTTCGTATCAGTTTCTTTTCTTTATCGACTTGACAATTTTTAACTGCTATTGTTGCCTAACTACACCAAATTTGTTTAAATAAAAGGCTTTGAATCAAATAAAGTCCAGTGTTAACATGCCGGTATGATTTATGGTACTGGTTTATTCGAAAGTAATGGATTCCCGATCAGTTCGGTGTGCCTCAGCGTGCCACACTATTTCAATGTGCATATAGCACATAAGCATTGCCACACTTTAAAAGAAAGCTCCTCAGAATGACAAATTAAATAACTCAGAAACACTCCTCAACACAACAGTTTTTTATTTTCATTATTGTTCATGAAACATACAGCGGTTTCAATACATAAAATACAAAATAATGAATTCTTATAGACGAAGCTATTTAAATGTTTCCTCTTGAACATCCTTTTTTTATATAAACAAACATAGGAGAAGGTGGGTAGAGAGGAATCATATAATAAGTAAATACATATAATGTGAATATCGCCGAGCTGCGTATTACAAATTTTACTTACTCTATAATATAACAGATTATTGCATAATTAGTGCTATGATGTAGAAGGTGGAATAGTAGAAAAAAATGTAGGAAACAATTAATCGGCCAGCGTAACACTGTATTAGATCAATTAGTAATAATTAATGAAGCGCTGTACGTTTCCCGAAAATAAAATAAAAATAACCTGTCAACAAATTATGGAAAAATACCATTATCTGCTTATTGTTTCTCAGTTGTAATGATTGAAGCCCTTGAATAGTAGCGGCCTGGTTGTATTTGGGACTGCCGTTACAAAAGTGAACTACTGTATTTATAATATTTTTTAACGGTTTTTAATGAAATACTCGTATTTGTGGTTTAAGTATTTATCCATATATATACATACCTACTTATAGGTAGGTATATTAAAGGAATGTACTTAATCAGACCTTTAATTTGACCCTAAAGATGATATATTTATGCTAATTTATTGACATTTGGAGATTTGCACATTTAGATAAATATTTACCTAATATTTTGACAGTAGGTACACTATGATACTCGGGATAACAAAACGGTTCTAACAATACTAGATACTTCTAAATCGGTTCTAGCCTTTAGAAGTTATAGTGGAATAATGAAACGGAAAACATACATAGATGAACCCTGAACAAATAACACTCCGGTTTTGTTGGGCAGTCGTGTAAAAAGGAACGACAATGATGAGGCCTGAGAAGCCTCATAAGAGGTGTATAGCGCAATTTGTCATGTAATCTGTTCTTTACAATGTATAAGTTCTTTACGTCGGTAACAATGTAAGTACTTTTTCTTGTACAAGTATTAAATAAAATAAATAACTCAAATGTTTCAAGAACATCTCTCATTTCGAGTCTCTTCGAAATATGTTTTCTAAAAAAAAATCTAAAACATGTAGATATATCGATACGGTTGTGGGCTTATTTCAATCGGCTGAGTAGTTACCCAAGTGGCTGTAAAATAAGCAGTTTGAGGCCTGGCTGTCGAGTCCATTCGAGCCCCATTTCTGGTGGGCAGATAAGCATCTCCGACTGCGTCGCGAGGGTCGCCGCTATTGTTGCCTCTCTTCATAATTTCTCGTAATCGAACGTAAATAGTCCCCCCAGCATTGATTTCTTCGACTGATATCTGAAGTAGGGGCGAACATATTCGTTGTTATGTTTGAAAGGAAAGTAAGCTATCAGGAATCTCGAAATAATTGTTAATATGGTACTGTAAAATTTATGTGTGTATAGAAGTTATGTGAGTATAGAAGATACTCAAATACATACTCAAATATACATACTACACATACTCAAATAGTCTGTAACGGACCTTAAGTCCATTACATGCGATCAACAAATGCATCGATTTCCAGTGAAAGCCACAGACACCATTCAGCTATTATTTTGACTCGTGCAGCTAAGAATCAGCACGATGAAACAATACTTTTACTCGGAATATTTTTGGATTGCATCATTTATCGTCCTATATAAACTGGCGCAAAAGCCAAATTATCATTCCTCGAGTGGTCATGTCTCCAGATAGCGACGGCACACTTCGGTGTCCCGGCTTCTCGGTCACATGTCATTCCCCGAGTGATCACCTTCCCCCAAGGTTGCGACGGCATTCGGCACTCTCTCTCACGAGTTAGGTCAACGAATCCGGCTCCTTGGTTTCCTTTCCTCATTATCCCTGAGTCTCGACGCATTAGTCTGTAATCCCACAGACTCGAGCCGTGCCCACAAGATACTATGAGCACACATACAATCCTCATCCGTATATCCTCGTAACCGCAGTCGCGCATCCACTCGGGTCAACGTAAACTATTCGGCAAGCGTTATAACTGGCAATATTCAAACCTTCGATCAATAAATTCCTTCTACTTCACATCAAAACCGCCTTTCAATACGGAGATAACTCGTAAGTTGATACCACCACCTCCCACCGAACAGCCTGGAGTCTTGTGAGGGGTGGTCCCTCACAAGTCATTTATTCATCCTAGATTTCAGTTGCAAATAGATATGTCACCATATTAACATTTTACTAATTCTCAAACAATTTGAAAAACAATTAATTAAACATGTAGCTACCTACAATACGTATAACAACTTAACAGTTTGTAAATTAAGAAAAGTTAAAAGGAGTTATTCAATTGCTGAAAGTTTGGTTTAACCTTAATCACTAAGACAATAAGTTAAAATATTTGTACCAAAATACTCTGTACTATGCATATAGATGCTATTTTTGACGAATTAATATTGAATTTATTTTTGCATATTGAAATATTGCATATACGAGTATATACCTACCTTTTTTCATATCGTGTTTCATATTTTTTTGGTGTAAACACTGACCAGCAACTTGTGAAAGTACCTAGTACAGTAAAAGAATATTTTTGATTGTTTTCAAGGCCAAATACACGTACCTAAAATATACAATCTATGTTTCTAGTGTCATGGGATGACTAATAATATGAATAATAAAGTTCTATTATTTTTTTTTAAATTGTTAGTCAATAACTTAACACATTTTCTAAATTGCAAAACGTTCAAATTTCATTACTTTTCGATAAAATTCGGCCAAATTAAAAAAAAACCAAGAACTCCGAAAAATCAACCAAACGATTTTTTGCTGAATTTTACAATAGTAAAACGAATGTCGTTAATGAAAGTTTTCTTAAACTATTTTATTTTTAAAAAGAATAAAATTATTTCCGAAATAAAAAGGTTATAGGATATAAAGTGTGCTAACTAGGCCAAAGCCCGTACCAAGGTAGACTCGACTATGTCAATTCTTAGTTGTAATTTTGTGCACATTTATCAAAGTAATATAACTAAGAAAATAGAAAAATATATATCTAATAACTTAATAAATGAATAGTGCATACCTCAAGAGTGTTTTTAATCTGAGTAACTGAATTATTAACGAAATATTTTTCATTTCATACATCTATATTAAAATTATAATGATCCTCACAGGAAAATACTTTTTGAGTGATTCTACCCTATATCCTCGATGGATTCTCGTTACATAGGACGTATTGCGGTATAAATGTTTGTTTAAATCATAGTTTGGGTCTTTGGCTATAGAGACCCATATATTATTTATAGAAGATTTCATTCATTAAGCCTTCATTTTACAGGTCATTGGGCCCTAAGTTTTGGCGGTGGATATAAAATGGATCCGAGGAAATTTTATGAAAAGTGCGGTAGTATTGGTAGCGGCAATGGGTGTGCCTTAGTCGCGCTACAGCACTTAATGATTTCCTCAGTGGGCACAAAGGACTCGACGATAATTGTCAATTGATTACGCTGCAGAAATGCAGTTGCAGTCGGCAGCGGTCGGTCATTGTCGGCTTTCGGAAGCCGCGGCCGCGCAGCGGGGCCTCCGTCCGCCGCACGTCGACCGACAGTGCGGCGACGCGACCGTGAAATCGCCCGGCGATTCGATCGGGGCGTCTCGATCGCTGCATCCGAGACAATCGGGGGTCGTTCGGATCGCCGTCCATTGGCCCGATCGCCGGCCAATCCAATTCGCGCCATGATCATTAGCGACAGATGCATTATTATAGCAACGGGGGGTTACTTCATAAAACGATCTAATCGAATACATTCAAAAAGCCATTCGATCAAGCATCAATCGAAATTCAGAATGTACTGTAGAAATAGAAAGAGTGAATTCTGGTGAATGGCGACTGTCTCCTCCAAAGTGTCGTGACACCTCTCTATGTATATCGTTTTTGAAGAGACTTGCAAGGAAACAGTTAATTAGGAAAAGGGTTAGAGTCTTAAATAAACAGAAAATCCAGTGTTTAATTGTTAACTTATAAAACAATTATACATAATGCATATACGATAGATAAAATTATTACAACGAAATCGTTACACATTACAAAAAAATCGGTTGTCTGTAAAGTCGATTTACTTACGATAGTTGAACGCAGGCCCGGATCTACATTATTAAAGAGGGGGTGCAGAGTGCGAATTTGCCGCCCTCTAGGAAGATTTTTGAACAAATAAAATCCACTGACTTTTAGAAAATTATTTATTATAGTAGTAAAATTATAATTGATTCTAAAGGTTTATTTCCTCGACTTTATTTCAGCGAAATCGTTAATTAACATATCATAATTCAAATTGTTGGCCATTTCGCTCTCAATTGATAATATTACCAATCCCGACAAGCGCTCTTGGGACATTGTGGAACGTACATAGTATTTGATCAGCTTCATTTTGCTGAAGCTTCTTTCACATGAAGCAGAAGTTGTAGGTAGGGTAGGGTTTCATATATTCTAAGAGCTATGCTCAAGTTAAGAAATGCATCCTGTAAATCATTTTTACATATGAGAAATTATTACATTTTTACATATTAAATAAAACGGTTGCAATCCAGAAATATGTTTATGTAAGAGTGGTCCGTGTTCTTTAAATACTTCAAGTTCGGAAATAAGTTCCGCTGAATTCAAGTCCATGCCCTATTTTAAGAGCCAAATCGAGTCCATATTTGTTTAAATCATTAGTGCTGATTTGCATTATTGAATCGCCAGTCAAAATGCAAAATCTGAATTCAGTTTTCTCGCGCTTTCAAGTCTGTGATTGATTTCCATTACAGTTCGATCCAATGCGAGCGCGCAATTCGCGCGCTCGCATTGTGCATACATTGGCAAACTAAGTGGACACTATTTCCAAACCGTACATCACGTGTGAGGAGAGGGTGTCTCACAGGTTTTTTCTATTGTACTGAGTTTGTTACACGCGATGTTCGACGTACGATGGCCGCACCCAGTTTTCGCCGCCCGGGGCAAGTGCCCCCTCCTGCCCCCCCCTAGATCCGGCCCTGGTTGAACGTGACAACATCATAAGAAAGCCCGCCTCAATGTGTTTGATATAGGAGAAAATTGTTCCCTTTGACGGCTGGCTGGTCCAACCTGTCATTTCAGACACGTTGTTATGATATGTGGAAGATTTAACATTTATGTTTTAATTTTTTGAAATCATAGATACGCTCGATAATTATTTCGATCGAATAGTAAAGCCATTGATTTTTTACTCATCGTGAAATAGTTCTGTTAACTTATTGTTATAGTTTGGTCAATTATAGCATAACCTACAATCGCTGCACTAGCGGACCGATGCTATTTATTTTAATGATGAAAGCACGAATATTCGACAATATATCACTGAACATATATTTAATATCGAAAGAATCATTACCTTTATCGCCGTAATTATCGTTGCTATAAACAATTGACACCACATTTACTTTTCACTGCACTTCATACTTGACGAAAACATGTAAATGTATTATTGTATAGCAGCTGTCCAAGCGGATGCATCGCTCACTCAAGTAGGAGAGAGACAGATGTCGAACGCTGCTGAACGCGGAGGCCGAGTGTGCCTCTTTGTCGCTCGTTCCGCGCTCTCGCTTGCACTTCAAGCCTTAAATGGAACGCCTCAGAGGTAACGCCGCATGAGTCATGTTTTTTCGTGCGTGCAGCCGGCTCCATCGAATTATAAGACGATGTCACGTCAAAATGCACAGTCGCTGAATTGAAACATCATTAGAAGACAAAACAAAACCAAAAATGACATGGTTTATTTAAAAATTCATAGATCTTTTGCTTTTTAGCTGGCTGATAACCATAACTAGGTATATATATTTTTTATATAACTAGTACAAAATGATATTCTTCGCAGCTTCACTATTTTATGCGAATACAAAACGTTTTCTTTGTTTCAAACGCCTCATATGCTTACGAAAAGTCTGGGATAGACGAAGCATCATTTTCATCGTTATCTTCAGTCTCTTCAGCTGTCTTTTTCAATACTGTTTCGCAGAGATTTTCGCAGTTTTAACACTGTTTCGCAGAGACCACGGATAAAGGATTTGACACTAGGCTAGGTGAGAGCAGGCCATTTCGTTGCTCGACGCTGACAAGTTTTTTTTCAATACCTCCTAGTAACACTCAGTCCTAATATCCTCATTTTCGGCTCTTACTACAATACAATACAATACTGTCGGACTTCCGGTCCTAAGCAACTGTTAGATTGTATTTATAAATATACACCCAATACGTATTATAGGTATGGTATATTATATTATAAATAGGATAGAAAACGAATTTACCGCGTGAAGTTTAATTACCGCGTGAAATTAATGGGGCAAGTCATAAGCCTCCAAAAGGAGAATATTGGACAAAGGTGGAAGAAAATTACTTATCGATATCGAAATGCTTTTGGCTGGTTCCGCCTTCGGTGGTCAGCGAGAGGAGTCTAATATGTAAGTATTGTGATTGATATATAAAAACTAGCATGACTTAGTGGTTCGATTCTGATGCCCGCTAGTGGCGGCGGTCTAAAATAACTTGCGCAGTGACGTCCGCACATATTTATACTAACCTAAGTAAGAGGGGTAAGATTCCATTAAGAGGGGAGAATTATAGGAACTAAGAAAAGTATCAAGTATCAAAAGTATATAAGTGTTAATAAACAATACTTCGATTAGTCGTAACATTCCAGACGGTGGGCCGGCTATTCTTACAGAAAGGAAGAACTTTCCACATATATTTCTTAGCTTCAAATAATCGATTTGACCGGCAGTAAAAACATTTCAAAAATATATGGTTCAGGTTAACCAACCCCAACAAACTAAAAACTCAGCATACGGACAGCGACATTATGCATTTCACTCGCCGAGGATTTACAATATGTTCATATCTGAGGTGGGGGGGAATGCATTGACGTCAACATCGACAGCCGTGCTGAAGAAAATGGTGGTGTGTTGGCTACTAAACAAAGGGAGAAGGGAAACCGAAAACCTATTTAAAATTCTTGTCTAAAAAAAAATAATATTATTGCTGTTGTTCTTTTTTTGGTATTTGCTTTACATATCTACGTTAACTACATATCTTCGTTATAATTATCATTAAGGTAAAAATATCTATCAATAATATTATATATTATATATATATATTATATTTAAATATAATATTAGTGTTATATTACTATTATATTATGTATACTGTATATGTGTATATGTATATATATATATATATATATATATATATATATATATATATATATATATATATATATATATATATATATATATATATATATATATATATATATATATATATATATATATATATATATATATATATATATATATATATATATATATATATATATATATATATATATATATATATATATATATATATATATATATATATATATATATATATATATATATATATATATATTTATATATATATATATATATATGTGTGTGTATATGTATGTATATATATATTATTATTTTTTTAACACACGGCTGCTACTAGACAACCTTCACTAGACTACTGCCTCGACACAGGCCTAAGCCTAGTGAGGCAGTAAAATCCACATGAGCCTGTACCTTTTTTTATCAATGATTAATTAAGTATTAATGTTAAGCACTACTAGTTTTTAATCAATAGTTTGTAATTAATTAATTATATGTTATTAATATGGATAAATAAATAAATAAAATAAATAAATAAATAAATAAATAAAGGTAAAAGTTTTGTTATTTTTTCTATATATTTTCGATGACTCTAGGAGGATTATCCGGACCATAAAGAAGATGGTGCTATGTATATCGGTACTAAAGCACAAAACGACCATATTGAATTACCTTTATTACAATATATCGAAGTTCAATCGAGGTGTCAACCAAATGGCGTTGGAAAATAATCAATAGATCTTTTATAAGATATTAAAATGCGCTTCTAAGAAGAAGAAGGAAGTAATTGAAACGTGTCTCCTGGCGGATGCCAGCTGACGTCGCTTCGCGCGGGTCCGAGAGACCCACCCTTTGGGGCGTTTCGTGTAGGGTACTACCATTTGTCCTCATTAAGTTGAAACGCGATCAACCATTAGCGGTGGCCTTTACATCTACCATTTTGCTTGTGATGTCCTGTGCGCGGCGAGCGGCCGCTGTTGCATGAATGCCTGTTGTGACAGTTGCGCCTGACACGGTTAATACGGATTTATGGAGTTTGGTTCCGATCACACCTTGCAGGATGACGTTTGCTTGAAATTGATCATGCACGCCGTGGCTTTGTATCGCATAGTTTATTTGAAAGCAACGTTTGTAAAGCTCAGGGGCCGTTTTTGGCCAGTGCCTCCGCCGATAAGAAAGTAATAATCGAGCGCACAGTGGGCCGTTTCCGCAATTTTCAAATGATTTCCTTCAGAGCAGCGGGAGGGAGTGGCGCGCTGCGGCGCCGGGCCGATTCGACGCCCGGCGAGTTTTCTTGGCATTCAGCATTATCACAATGGCAACACTCCTCGGCGCACAATGGATCCGCTGTATAGCCATAGAGAGCAAGACAGGGAGAGAGCGAGAGAGCTGAGGGGAGCGTGAACGCACTAGAACGCGACCAGTGGCGACTTTGGAGTCGATGGATCAAGTAGTGAAATTGAGATAATCAAAGAAAATGGCTTTTTATTGCTTTTCTGTGACTGTCTTTATCTTGGAGCGCCCTCTTCTGTCTAGAAATCGCTTTAATTGTTGCCTATGTTTGCATTTTCTTTATTGGATATAGCCATATACATATAGGTATTCCTCACTGCTTCAATTGCCTATTTTTTAACATCTGCTACTTACCACTATTTGGCTTACTTAGTGAATTATATCGGAAGTACATAACTGTGGCATACTAATTGTTATGCCTATTATTGCGATCTATAACATAAGTTAGATAGTTTTCGAAACCCTTAGGACAAGCCATTTCTTAGCTGGGTTGTCGCTCGCCTCCAAAATCGTTGCAGATAAGTCGTACGACAAGTCGATGTAGGGTGATAGATAGTGATAAGTACTGTCGTTTTATCGTTTATTATAGACTTGACCTACGACTTGATTACAACGATTTTGAAGGCGCACGACAACCCAGCTAGGACAGGCCTTAGAAGAGTGCGGAGCAGCCACTGCCCTTTGCTAACGCGAGTAGGACAAACAGTCGTTTGTCGTGCGACAACGGCGAGAGCGGGATACACACATTGTCAACTCAAATCGGACAAAAATACTCTTCATTACTGTGAAAGCCTTTACTAGCTGGCTTGGCCAAGGCAGAGGGAAGAGTAGGGGGATGGGGTTGAAGAAAGGGGAGAGCTCTCTAGATGTACAGAGCGAGCTCCCACATAGGCAGCGGCGCGAAGACGGGTTCACAATGGCGACAAAAGCGCTCCGTCCTCGTAGCCATCCGTATCGACCGCTGCTCCTAACAGAGCTCCAACAACGCCAATCTCCTTCCTTACTATATACATTATGGACTTTGTCACATTTCTTTCGTATCTATCCACTGAGAAGGTGGTATACTTAACCCTTGAACGCTATCCGTACTGCAGCTTACAGTAACCCTGCCCATGGGTTCATGCGACCCAATGTTAGCTAATGATTTTTAAAGAAATTAGAATGGAGTCGCATACTCATCATTCAAGTACATAAGTACACCCCTGACTGTCAATCGACAAACTGGAGCTAATGGTCCCTTGTTCAGTTGGTCATGAAGGCCCATTTGTTCGGGGTCGGTCACACTCGCGGGTTAACACCCATCCGGCGGCCTCCACGCATAAAGCGCGAGCCCGGGTAGGACTCTGGCCTTAGGGCTAGTTTCCCTCAGGAGTCAATCTTCTAGCGCTCCTGGAGAGTTTGCGCACCGTGCGGCGTAAGCCAATCGATTGTGCATTCTGACTAACAGTCGGGGGAGTCTGGAAACAGTACTGTCTCGTATAAAGCGGGGGTAGTTATTGACCTTACGGCGACTGCTCTTGAAACGACCATCGGCTACCCGATTCCGGGTGAAGAGCCGGGCAAAAGATGCTGTGGTCCGCGATAGATTCGGTTGACACCGTTTCACCGCTACGTAAGGGAGAGGAGTGACAAGCGACCTCTAAATCGTAACCAGTCGGGAGACCGGAGTAATCTGGTCGCAACTGGAAGTAAGGGCGCGAGTTTTGGCCCGCTGGGTAACATACCTGGCTATCTCGCCGATAAGGCGTCGGCCTCTTACGGGCATGTGGCGGAGTTTGACTGTGGATTGTGAACTCGCACCCTTACTACCGTATTTGGACGAATTTCTCCGTCCGCGGATTCGAGGTCACTTGCGCTGCCTATATCTGAATTAAATGGTATTTCAGCCATTGAATTTAACGCGGATCCGTGGCGTCCTTTGCCCCTCAAATCACTCGGGAACGGGTGGCTGACGAATCGTTTCTAATGATAGGTGACGTCAAGTCAACAGCTATCCACCAGTCTTCGTTAGTTGATATTGATGTACTAACAATTAGAGGCGCTAGCTCGTCATTGAAAAAGCACTTCCTTTCACAATAAATATGAACTATAAATTCTAACCTTTCCGTTATCCCTTCCCTTTCGTTACCTTGTTTTGGCAGTTTAATTTACAGTTTAATATATGTATGTATATATGGATTTGTTCTAAAACGAAATGTTGTATGCTCTCTGGGCAGTTTGTTACTTACACATTGTATGTTTTTTTAATAATTCACACAATAAAGAACTTGAACTTGTTTATACTTATATGTAGGTATATATAAAAATTATTTATTTATATGATTTTGGCTTTAAATTCGCATACAATGCATAATATTTACTATAATTTAAAATTTCATTTTATGTTTTATTTTTATCTTATTGTACTTTAACTTTCGCTTACCGTTCTTTTCACATCAGCATGTTGGTTGACTGGAAGATATTGTTATGTAGCAATAAGTCCGCCATTGTACCTTCTTTTAATTGTGCATTAAAGAGTTTTTCATTCATTTCATTCATTCATGTAGGTTTATAGTTTGTGATATTTTATATATACATATATATATATACACTACTGTGAAAAAGCCTTCGAACAGATACTCACAAAATAAAAGAGGTGTCGTATTTTTTGAAGTAACTAAGTGAGCCCATTCCTTTTTTTTGTCGGGCTTGTTCATTCATCGGAGGAGTCATAAAACTTTATTAGACATTTCTGCAACCTACCTGGGTTAGGAAACAATTAAAATAGTGAACAATGGTTAAATTTTCACAAAATGCCGTTCTCGTCTTTACCTGAAAAAGGGGTTGTATTTATTACTAATGTTATTTTTGAGTAGTTGCATATTGAGTACGTTGCAAAACGGTTATTGTGAAATGGTTTTTGATTCTCTCTACGAATATTAAAAAAAAAAAAACGAAATACAGTCGTTTAACCCTGCCGCGGAATATTTTTTATATTGCTGTTGACCTGTGAACTCTTTTAATATATTTTATTAAAATGAATAAAATTAGTGCAATGGATCGATAAAAAAATATTACTAACCATACAGAAGGACATTCAGTGCGAAAAATCCAACAACTGTACTGCTTTAGTAATTCATGTACCCGTCTGAATTCAGTCTCTCATGAATTCTGACCAAGGGTCCAACCCCATTCACCAAAAAATACCCCTAAACCATAACAGAACCTCCCCCGTGCTTAACTGTTGCAGCCAAACACTTGTCTTTATATTGTTCTCCGTGGCATCTGCGGACGAATTGGCGGCGATTAGATCTAAAAAAATTGAATTTGGACTTGTCTGTCCAGAGGACTCTTTTCTACTGCCCATGGACCAAGTTTTATGTTCTTGGGCAAATTTTAATCGTTTCTGACGATTATTCTTACGAAGTAATGGTTTCCGCTTGGTCATACACCCTCGAAGATTATTTTTCAGCAGGACTTTTCGAACCGCCGATAGGGTCACCAAAACGCCGCAAGACTCATTTAGATCCTGGGCCAGATCACGGCTTGAGTTTTTTTTTACCTCAAGGATGAGACCACTTTATAGTGCTCTGATTATTCATCAATTTTTTTAGGTCTTCCACTCCTCGGACAGTCTTCGATTTGGCCGGTATTTTTGAATTTTTTGATCACATTATAGATTTCACAAACAGATTTTCCAGTCAGTTGTTGGATTTTTCGCACTGAATGTCCTTCTTTATGGTGAATAATATTTTTTGTCGATCCATTGCACTAATTTTATTCATTTTAATAAAATATATTAAAAGAGTTCACAGGTCAACAGCAATATAAACAATTTTCCGGGGCAGGGTTAAACGACGGTATTTCGAATTATATTTTTTTTAAATATTAGCAGAGAGAATCTAAAACCATTTCACAATAACCGTTTTGCGACGTACTCAATATGCAACTACTCAAAAATAACATTAGTATTAAATAGAACCCCTTTTTCAGGTAATGACGAGAACGGCATTTTATGTAAAATTTTACCATTGTCCACTCTTCTATTTGTTTCCCAACCCAGGTAAGTTGCAGAAATGTCTAATAAAGTTTTATGACTCCTCCGATGAATGAACAAGCCCGACAAAAAAAGGAAATGGGCGCACTTAGTTACTTTAAAAAATACGACACCTCATTTATTTTGTGGGTAACTGTTCGAAGACTTTTTCACATTAGTGTATATGTTATCTATATATCTTTTATATGAATAATATAAAAAAATTGTATTGTTTAAACAAAACGATGGAAATAGGTTATTTTCCAAAAAAAATGTGTAAAAATTGAATACAAAATTTTGCAATATCAACACTGTATAACTTTTTTCAGCCACGTAGGTACCTACTTTAGCTTAGCTGCTGTAGAATGAAATGTTACAATAATTGTAATAAGATTTCGTTTGGTATATGTGGCAAAGTGTTATAAAAAACTTCGCAAGTGGCTACGAAATTAGCCTCTGTTTTAGTAGTAAGGTATAACTAAAATATAAATGATATAAAGAACATGTCATTAAATGGTATGCGGTTTTGTTTATCCGGAAAGAAGCGAAATTTGAGCTTCCGACATTACTAGATAGTTGTATGTTTGTTTGTTTGTTTAATATTGATATCTGCCTGTCTGGCAAGGCGAATAATGGGTTGAAATTGAATGGGAGTAAGAGAGGGGCGATAGAGGGGTTTTGCGAAGTCCACTCAATGTCCACGTGTCTGCCGCGTGCCCGATAACAAATACTCCGCGCTGTCACCGCAACTGGCTGCACACAAACGATTTCCACGCTTTCAAAGACACGATTAATATTTTCATTTGCATTACAGGTGCCGAATGGAAACTGCTGACGGAAGACGAGAAAAGACCCTTCATAGATGAAGCGAAGCGCCTCCGCGCCATGCACATGAAGGAGCACCCAGACTACAAGTACCGTCCGAGGCGCAAGCCTAAAACCCTGCGCAAGGAAGGATACCCCTACTCGATACCTTACCCGTCAGTGCCTATGGATGCGCTCAGAGCCGGTAAGAAATCGCTAAATTTCTCTCTTATTTCAGCTGTTTGTGAAACAGTCACTCGTGTTTTCCATAGAACCCTAGATAAACGACCACGAAGCAAGCAACAAAGAACGACAAGAGCATCTGCATGCCTAAATTATGCCGTTCCCCGAGTTAATTCTCAATTAGACCAAGGATAATTATACTATACTAGCTGCGCCCCGCGGTTTCACCCACGTGGTGATGGAAAATCGTGATAATACTACTAATAGAAACATATATAATAATACATTATATACGTGTAATTCCAACGGTTTTTGCGGCGCACGCCAGAATAGCTCGCAGATGGCAGATTTTTTTCCTACTTACTTGACACTTTTCTTTATATTTTAGATAATTCACACTATATCTTTATAAATTATAGCCTATGTGTTTTTCTGATGTGTAAGCTATATTAGTGTAAAGTTTCATCAAAATCCATTCAGTAGTTTTTGCGTGAAAGAGTAACAACTTACCGGGTTTTTTGGAATAAATAAACTTTGAACTTTGGTCAAACATCCATACATACATTATTACAAACTTTCGCGTTTATAATAGTAGTAGGATAGCACCTAGAATATTCAACCGTCTTGATGACGTCATTAATAAAATATAAAGTGCCATCTTATATAATACAAATATTTTAAAAATAGCTTTATGACGCCATAGGTCGTTTAATGACAAAGAACAAACTTCTGCAAACAATATATTAAAGAATAATACATATGCATAGGTACATTTGCAATTATGCTATGTAATATATTACATAGCACATGTATGTACATATACAAAATATTTTTATCATATTTTATCTTAACAATAATCTAGGTATTTATTTTATTTATGTATTTATTTATTTAATTCATTTTACATATCTTATCTAAGGTTACATAAGGAAAAATTGTTATTTTCATGTTAAATAAAGAGACAAGTTGAATCATCCCCTATTAGTTAACCTTAGTTAGTTGGTTAACTCCACAATTAATTAACTTTCGATGACGTACATAATAATACTTGCTTATAATGTTTCTTTAGTTATGTTATACATATACTTCGGTTATGCTTCTCCAACCAATAGTAAGACAATACGTCCTATCTCTTGGCATATTCGCTATACATGCTATATTCGGTAGGGTGCGTATGCGTTGAGCATAATCATGTGAATTGTGAGACCTCGTTTACATCGCACCATTACTTAGTATGTTATTTTTATGTATTTCCGTTGTTTGTTTGAAATAAATGAAATAAATAAAAAATAAATTATGACCCATTTAAAGTAAAAGAAAGGAGAAACAATAGCAGTTATAAGAATGCAGCAAAACCGCAAATCTCTTGCCTGCGGTTAAGAACAGGGTGAACGCTCGCATAAAATAATATAACGCGAGCGTAGAGACTTTCCTCTTTATTTTTACATACATGACAGGTACTTTGACGGTCTTCGGTATTTCATATCGTCATGATCGCCGTCCTAATTTGTAGTGTGTATAGTTTAGCCTTTGTCTCGTTCGCAAACAATGGGTTGATCAGTCAAAACTAATAAGGTATCGATTATTCAGGCGAGCTTCGAAGTTTTGATGTTATGTCATTGTTTCACCGAGTCGAACGCCCTCCGCGAGTCTGCCTCGTCGATCGGCTGACCTGCGCTCTCGAACATAACACGCTTAATGAGGGGGCCCCTCCTATCGGTACATCCAGGGTTGTCACAACAATATTAAATATATTTTATTTAATTACATGCATTTTACAGAAGACTTACAATAGTAAATACATGATAAAGTATTTGCAAATCCTATTTACGCAAAACTAATTTACTATCGTATGAACAGTTTACAGTGCTTGCATGAAAAACTTATATTAAAAATAACAATAAGTGAGTGGAAAAAATGGGCCAAATAAAGCAAATATTTAATATAAATAATTGGATATTAAAATATGACATAATATAATAGATTAAGATGCCAGTTGGTAAATCTTAAGAAGTAGGGGACTAGATTTGATCAAATCTTTAATTAAATTCATGGAATCCTTAAATATGTCTAATCTTTTACAAGTGGTATCAAAAGCAAAACACATTCTGGTGAGTAGTCTATTCGACATGATATTGCTATTGTAAGCGACAAGAGAAAATATATGAGAACTACTCGTTAGTCGCGGTGGCTCAATAAATTCAAAATTTGCTAGACCAGCTGTTAGGCTGTGTAGTCTATTGTGTAAAAGCTTGCTGAGTCAAATTATATTGTTAATGGTCCTGCGTGTTTTTAAATCTATGAAGTTGAAGTGGAAAAGCCGCTCTACCGAACCTTTTAGAATATTTCTGAGGCCATCTTTGAGGTCGAATTTCTTCGAATTTCAACTCGTTTAATTCTGTCGATGTGACCACTGTAAAGCGAATTCCAAATAACTGGTCTGTATTCCAAAACCGATCGAATCAATGATGTATAGACGAATGTTAGGGATGATGTCGAAATGGCTCATTGTTCTGACGACAAAATCGAGGTTTCTTTGATTTTTCGACAATCCCATTAAAGTGGTGACTAAATTAATATTTTTCATCCAGATAACTCCTAGGTCTCTGATGTGGTCGACTCTATTTAGTGCAATGCTATTGAAATAGTAGTTGTGTTTAAAAATAGTTCTGTTCGGCCTAACTATTATAAAATGACTTTCATCAACATCGAGATACATTGATATGTGCGTGCACGTGCACCACACGCTCAATATATTCAGGTTATTTTCAATTTTGTCGGTGTCAGAAGGACAGGAGATTTTTTAAAAAATTTGGAGGCCATCCGCGTAAAACAAATGCCGGCATTCCAATTCGTAAAAGAAAAAGCAAGGACCCAGATTTGGACTTACAGTACAACAGAACTTATTGCAGCCGATTAAAATTTAAGATTATGTGTTGTGACGAGTTGGGATCGATTAGACATATATGATTCTAGCCATCTTAGTAAATACAAAAATCTAAAATATAGTTAGACATATCATCAAATGATACTTAGATTGAATAGAAGATGAAAATAATGGCCATTGTCGATTAAACGCAAGACGTCATCATTAAATCTACACCCACTTAATTATAAATCTTGAAAATATACTTATTTGGACGTAACATCTTATTTTTGTCGTAAGTTAGGCACGGTAATCATATAATATGTCAAAAATAGCGTGATAAATTATTTATAATATAAGCATGGCGTCATTTTATTTATTTCTGCTGACTGAATATTCAACAGAACGATTTTGAGATCTATTCGTTTTATCTACTTTTGAAAACACATTAGCTATTATATCTATCGATGTCACCGTTCTTTTGTATCTCTGCGATGAAATCATTGTTCTTCGTCAACGGCATGACTTGCAACTTTCCACGTTGTCAAGCGCCCAAACCGAACGCAAACAATGGGCCCCGTTCGTTATTCGGAACATATGTTCGTAAATAGTGCTGCGTTGAGCAGCGCGCTCAGTTCTAAGGAAATAATCATCGGTTGAAAGGTTATCTGTCGGTGATTGCCGCGAAGGTGCAACGCGTGTCCTGCCAGCTGTTGGGCGAGTCGAAGAGGCTAGGTGTCGCGGGTCAGCCGTCAATCACGGCTGCTTGATTAGCCGCTATCTGATGGCCTGTCATCCTCGATGTGAAATGTAGGTACACATACAGACGACGAGCCATTGTATGTGCCACCAGGCTCGATTTCTTTTCCACTGAACTGAAAAATCGAGAATAGGATGTCGTTTATACACCTAGAACCATTGATTATACAGCGTATTACTTTGATCAACGTCGTACTACAATTTGGCAACCAGAATTTTGCTACGCAACTCATAGCAAATAAAATATTTAATCTACTATTATTATGTTCTATAATTCTCATATAATTTAGTATACATCTATTTACGTTTAAAAAATACGACTTACGTTTAAAAAATTATTTTACGTTGATTATTCTACATAGAATTTGCATTTCTATTTTAATATATTATTCTCTCTTACTATTTAATGACATTAGTATATTTTGATTATTTGTAAGTAAGTAATATTGAATATAATATTACAGCCATGACAACTATCATGACAGTTATGTTTTTAATAATTAAATTTTAAGCATTTAATTTTGTGACGCATCCAACTGTGAGAATACCTATCTACTGGAGTAGTTGATTGTATTGTATTGTATGGCAACTTTCATAGTATCGTAAAGCATTGTAGATGACGCTGTAAACACGACTATAAAGTAAACAATAATAATATAATTAGAATCGATTGTTTAAATCATAGCTCTTATTATTTTTAAATTATTTAGGTTACATAAAGATGCCAATTTTGATTTTTTATGTAGAGGTTTCAATTCGTAATATTTACGCAATTTAAAGTTTAGACAGACTAATAAGTGGCATTATATCTCTCTGTATTATCATTGATAATAATGGTATCATTTCTGTGATCCAATCAGTTTATATATAAAAATGCGATATATGGCACTAATAATGTATTGTTATTATTGTTATCGTAGGTTAAATTGTTGGGTTTTTATAATCAATCGGTCCTTTATAAAAAAAACAATCATTATCAATGTTATTATAGATAGCCAAATAAATTGCTATTAGCTTGACCGTTAATGCTTTAAGCGCTACCTGTATTTCGCCTTATAGGAAGTTCTATGAAATTATTATATGGAATTGCGCAATTTTATATATAATATATAATCAATGATAGAACTTATACTCATTAAAGCGTTGAAATACAGACGCTTCGAAGAAGCACGCCTAACAGAAGATATATTTAAAATTGTTTTGGCGATAAAATACTTTGAAGGTGAATAATATATACAAGCTTTCATCGAGATATATAATACAATGAATAAAAACCACCTCAAAACAGATGTCAACAATTACGCTATAAAATGAATCCAACCTTAATAGAAATATCGCGAATACAATTGGTACTATTTGAAAGCGTTGAAAAGACGATCAATCCGAGCTCGGTTACATCAGCTTGAGCTTGGATTCGCGGCCATCAATTTTAGGTGGGTTATTATTTGGCTGTGGCGTAAATAATTACATTGTAATTGATTCCGTTCAGATGGTAATATCCCATTTAATGAGTGGATCTCCCGCAGAGAGAACGCGGATTGCTGCTGTAGCTGAGATGCGAATGCGGGCTCACTGTGCAAAGCGATCGAAACGTTTCACAATGTCGAAAACAAAGCTGCCAAGTAGCAGGACAATAAAGAATGTACTTGCTTATTTCTGGATAATGATGAGCTTCTGTAAATCGCGGAAAAGACCACGATAGCGAACATAAAGCCAGAGATGAAGAACATAAAGCGTATATTGTAAATCTGTTTGTCTGTAAATCAGTGTCGATTATCTTTGCTAGTTTTAAAGCTAACAACAAAAAAAGTTGATAGAAGTTGCTTGCTCGCACAAAAGTTAAAGGTATTTTTAAAAACTTACTATTAATACCAAAGATGTACATTATTTTTTCTTAACTAATCAAGCTATCGTTTGAAAGGGCTCATTTCTCTTATTTCAAAATACTATCGCCTTCGTTTTTTACACTTTCGTTTGAGAAAAATTAATAAAACATATAGTCGCCTATCAAATGTACATCCGTGTGCTCCTTCAGTATGCAAGTGTGGAAGTAGTCTTAATCTCTTCGTTTGACCATGGAGAAACATAATTTTGATGGTGGCACTCTCAAAAATGGTGCGTTTGGGCGCTGCGGGCCAAAAACAAAATGGCCGCCATCAAAAACATGTTTTCCTATTTATATCAGTAACCGTTGAAGATACGAAAAATGTTGTTGAATTAAAAATGTAGCCTGACAGATTGTGCATAGAAAAGGGTTCTTACAACTTTCTTTGTATAACTAACCGTTTTCTCAAAAAAATTACTTTTGTAAAAAGAAATATTAAGAAATGAAAAAATCGAAGTTTTAGGGTTTTGCAAGCACATATTTAAAGTTTTTGAAATTTTTTACATGTTTCCTGATTTATTACAATAATAACTGTATTAAACTTTAATAAATTAACAAATATACCATTTTTATATGTTTTTTTATGTAAGAATTGGAAAGAGGAAAGAGACATTTCTTGAAAAGCTCTAATTTGTAATAACAATACTGTTGAAGAAATACAATATTACATTTGTTAAATTTTCAAATACAATCAATATCACTGTCAATGCCAATTTCACTTAAACCTAGATCTTCATCATTGTCTTCCTCGCATTCTCCCGTATTGTCGCAATGGTCAGGATCACCTTCGCACTTGCACATTTCAGTACACCGGAGTCCATTTGACTGACACGTACATGGAGGACAGCAACGTCTTTTTGAGCATGAGCAGCGGCAAAGCTCCAAGATAAGCTTTGGTGCACAGGGGTTGGTACAAGCAACAGGCTCGTATGCACTACATATTTTCTGCCATCCAAAATCTGAGGGTGACGGGTTATTAGGATGCTGAATTAGGTCCTGATTCCACTCAAAACATTGAAAGTGAGCCCGTAGCAATGCTGGATTTAGTGCTGATTTTGTTGGAGGAAGGTTCTCATCTTGATGTTGTTTTTTAGTAAACAAGAACCATCGCACTGCTCCTATGTCTGTCAATGATGTTTTGGGGATGTATAGCTGACAAATGAGTGCTTTCAAGTTAGCCCTCACATCTTCAGTGAGTAACAGTGTTGTCCCCAATTTAGCCAAAGCTTCTATCATCGTATCACTTGCTGAATTAAAAGCTTTCCACCACTTTATTTTTCCTTTGCCAGCAAATGACCCTGTTACATCAGCTCCTGAAAGTGCATGTAGTCCAGGGAGTGCAGAGGCTTTCAGAGGTCCAAGTGCTCTGTAAATTGACCCTATCTGAACAAACCTTTTCATACCATGTCCAAGATAGAAAGCAAAATCTTTAGAAAGTTGTGGATATCGCCTTAGTGCTAGAATAAGGACGTCAGTATCAGGGGAGAACACGTGAGTAGTTTTAATTCCTTTCTGTGCTAAATAAGCTGCATGTAATATAATCTTTGTGTCGGCCTCCTCTTGCGTGCTTGAAAGACAGGATACATCATCCCCATGTGATGACGCTGCCTTGTCCCTCCAACTGAGTACGAACTTCTTGTTGTTGGTCTCACCGAATTTGAGTATTTGATTGGAAAGGAACTCGGTTAGTTCGTCTTTCGTCTTATCATGGGCCAATAGTTTGTGCATTGGTATGCTTTAAATTTTTGTTTCTGGCCTGACTTTGTATTGGATTGGATCAGAGCCTTTTTGCCGTATGTCTCGCATCGCTTTCTTCAATGAGTTTTCTTTGTACGAGTCAAAAACTATATGTACCTCACTATAGTTATTGAATTTTTGTCCGATCCATTGGCTGAATTTCACACCGAGGTCATTACATGTCTTCACTGTTGTAGGTTTGTGGTAGCTATGAAGAAGTGCCATGCCATCTACTATTACAGCTTTTCCATGTAGCTCGTCATTATGTACTGAAACATCATGAGCTGTAGACGTATTATCATCTTCGTTTTCTTCAGCAGGTTTCTCTTGGATTGATTCTAGAGCATCTGTAAGTTTGTACTTAGCCAGACAATGGTGCATACTCCCGTCAATTGCAAACAACGACTTTGGTAGTGCTGAAAACTCGTAGTTGCTTAAATTGTGCCTCAAATCTATGTCAGGTCTGCTTCTGGAAGCTATCAACAATCTTGAAATGAGAGATAAGTCTGTCTTAATGGCAACGGTTTTGTCTTTGATGGTAATTTTAATCTTCTTAGCTACTGATTTACACGTTTTTATGACATTCTTTTTCATGGGAACCCAGAACGTAATTGTGTTTGAACGAATTCGTTGATCTAAGAAAATATTATGGAGATCTTTACCAACTTCGGCAACACTGTCTAAATACACTTTTACTTCTTGAGGAAAGACTCGCTGAGTGAGGATATGAATGAGGTCATCACTATTATATTGGAAGGGATTTGTTGAGTTTTTAAATGCTTCCATTAGTGTAAGCACATTATCGCCCTGGCGCTGTTGGAGTTTTACTGACACTTCGTGATGTTGACTTCGTTCTGTACTTTTTAATCCAATCATTTTCTCAGTTTCACATGCAATTCTAGTTAGTTCCGAATTAGCAAGGAAGAATCGATTTCGAGCATTCTCATTGAGTGTTATACCCACAAGTCCTCCATGTACCTTTAGTTTTCGATTTTGGTATTCCAGAGCCTCATCCGCACCTAGAGAACAAAATGGTACTTTACTTCTGTTCACTACCCAATTACCTTCCATAAACTGTTTCCAGATTTCTGGATCTGTTGATTCCAAGTTTTCCATCTCTGAAAGATATAAGGTGATCATTCTAGCATAGCTAAGTCTATTAAATGTAAAGAAGTATTTAACAAACTCGTGGACGGATGCTAAATACAGTTTCCAATCAGATGTTCTTACAGCTCTTATGAAATTCATCATTACTTTCACCATATCCATATACGTGCAAGCTAGTTTGAAAACAGGATGCTTTTGCTGAAAAGTTTTCAATATTTTGAATAATCTTTCTTTCTTGTAGGGAAGAAACTATTGTGGAATTTACCCTTTTCAGCTCTTTTTTATCACTAGTTGTTAATGTTTCTACTAGTTCTTGGAAATGAGGCTTCAAACAGTCTAGCTGCCCTGGAAATTCTTTTAGAAATTCTTCTATGAGTAGGTTAGTTAGTGTAGAGGCAGTAGATATATGAGTTTCAATTCCTCTTCTGATGTGTTTACCGTCTAGGATTTGTTTCATTGTTGCTGCTGAATATAATCCACATTCAACCCACAATTCAGGTATACCTGAACCTTCAATGAGCTCTCCTATTGTCCGGAGCTGAGCAATTATGATATGTAGCTCACCAGACTTCAGAAGCCATCCCTCCTTATATTCATTTACAGCCATTTCCAGCTGTTTTATTGGTTTGTAAAGAGCCATGTCAACTGTGACAACTACCTTTTTCTTAGTGGCTTCTACATCGGGACTTGTATAGTGGACTGAACTATTTAGTTTCTCCAGTGTTTCATCACAGTAAGCTGCACTGATTGATTAGTTGGTGACTCTGGGATCATAGGTAGCATGGTAACTCTTGACACAGGCTTCTGCTGATCTATCAAGAGGCTGTTATAGCCAGCCCAAGTTGGAAAATGTGTAGTAGGCTTCTCGTTCATTGACGTACATATGATTATTCACTTGCAAAACCCTAAAATTTATATTTTTTGATTATTCTTTTTACAAAAGTAATTTTTTTGAGACAACGGTTAGTTATACAAAGAAAGTTGTAAGGAACTTTTCTATGTATAATTTGTGTAGCTACATTTTATGTAAAAAACATTTTTTCGTATCTTCAACGGTTACTGATATAAATAGGAAAACGTGTTTTTGATGGCGGCCATTTTGTTTTTGGCCCGCAGCGCCCAAACGCACCATTTTTGAGAGTGCCACCATCAAAATTATGTTTCCACATGGTCAAACGAAGAGATTAAGACTACTTCCACACTTGCATACTGAAGGAGCACACGGGAGCCTATATTTGTACATTTGAAAGGGGACTAATACTTGAAAAGTCGTCCTTCCTCTTATTATCAGTTTTTCCGTTATCTTCCCTTGACTCTGGTTAAGAAAAAAATGATACATAAAAATTACAAGAAAAACAAAATGAACTGTGTCTGTGACTATCACCATTTTTGAGAGAGTAGCTAATCTACATTGGCCTATTGGTTTTACATCAATAAAATGTTTTTTTTATTTATTTAAATAATGAGTCTGACTCGTCTGCAGAGACAAATAAAAAAAATTATTAAAAATAAATGGGCGTGAAAAAACTAACTTGATAAACATTGTCAACATAAATTTTGTAGTATAATTACCAATATTTAAATTAAATCCTCACTGTAGTACAGTGTATATGCATTTTAAAAAAATCAAAACATATATCAATGGACTTTTAAAGCTAATTTTCTAATCAATGTTATGAGAATGGTTTCATAAGGACCCCTTTATTAATATGGTACGAAACCCTTAATGCGTGAGTGAAACTCGCACTAAACACGCAGTTTTTGTTTAAAATTTTGACGACGTCCGTTTCGATAGATTTACTAGATAAGGGATACGGCAGCAATATTGCAAAGCGCGATAAAAAAGAGGCCATTGAATGGCCCCCTTCTCTGCTTGGTTCGCTTGTCATCTTCCGTGCATTCGTCCGGAACAAAGACTGTCAACTCAACTGCGAATTAAAACTTACATCAATCGAGAGAATAATCGATAGGAACAGGAGAGACATAGACCAGACCTATACCAGAGAATACTGGCAGATTATTATACCAGTACTAAAATTTATGGAAAGCTAAGCTAAGCAAAAAATATATACCGTACTAAGAAGTTACTAAATGGTTAAAAATAGCTACTTAAAACAAACAAGAACCAGCTGCGCATACGTCCAACTTGGATAAGCATTTATGTTACATTTTGTAGGAGATTATCTGATACCGACCTATGTTTACTTCTGCCTTGAAGAAGCACGCCAAAATAAGAGATGTATTGAAAATTGTTTTAGCGATTGATACATATTTTGAAGGTGAATAATGTATAGGGTTATTGATTAAGATATATAATACAATGAATAAAAACCACCACAAAACAGATGATGGCGTCTTCACCAATTCCATAACCAAAAATGAATCCAACCTTAATAGAAAGATCACGAATACAATTTCAATATTATAATATCCATATCTGAATATCGGAACATCAGTCTCAACATTTAAAAATACACTATGGTTATAAAATCTTCCCATTCATTTTGTCCGCGATGATTTGAACAAGACAGTAGATAATTGAATATGAGTGTATACTTGACTGCCTAATTAACATTCCCTCAATGCGTAGGGATGTCAATATTGGCGTCATTGTAGTCGATATACGTGTACAAACACTGAATGCAGTCTAGTCTGTTACAGTCTTTTGTGGCGCGGTCGTGTGTTCCGGCGTCGCGGTATCTGTGTCCCTCTCGCACCTGCCTGATTTACGAGCGTGCGCATTCTTCACACGTCTCGTTACAAGTCGGCCGAGGCGAAGCGATCGACACCTTCCATATATTCTATACAAACGCCCTCATAAAGACCAAGAGATGGGCTCCGCCGATGCCCCGCGCACACGGACCACTCGCTCATATGTGGCACTCTCGGATCAATGTCCTCGCATTCGAGCCCTTCCATTGTTGCGTACATATGCATAAAGTTTAATTTTTCCCATTCAATTTGCGTGACTCACAGTCATGGCGATCACAAATCGATGAAATATTAATAGCATGGTCATTTAAAAAATATATATTTTATTCGGAAAACTTAACACGTTACATACTAATGAAATTACTATGACAATTTTAAAAAATAAACAGAATTAAAAATTAATAATATAATTAAAAAATCGCTAACTATTGGCAATATGCACAAGCTTAATGTCGCGCACCGAGCCATGGTGACAGCTATGCTTGGAGTTTCACTGCGTGATCGTGATAGGATCTGAAACGAGGAAAATCGCAGAAGACCCAGACAAGGTCAAAATTAGCAACTTGAAAAAGCAATGGGCAGACCATATAGCTCGCAGAACCGTAACCCGTTTGGGAGAAAGGTTCTCGAATGACCATGGGCGCTGGCAGCAGGGTGCAAGGGGGTGCAATTGTACCCTCCTGTCGGGAAAGAAAATACATACAAAAGTTTTTTTAAAAATCAAGTTACTGTTTGAATAAAAACTTAAGGCGTCTACGTGGCTGTCCATATGTGTTCACCATCTTGTCATTAAATGTAGTGTCTTCTTCCACTCTTTTCTATTTTATTAGTTGATAGTATAGTGTATAGATGCAGCTTTACCTCCCTGAAAGTAATCCTGGCGGCGCCCATGCGAATGGCGACCACGAACCGACAGACACGGTGTAGAACGGTCCCTCACAAGATGGACCGATTACCTTGTCACGGTCACAGAAAGTAGGTTGATAGAGGCGTCTGAAGGCCGTTCGTCATGGCATTCTATGGGGGAGGCCTATGTCCAAAACTGGAAATCTACCAGCTAATGATGCTGATGATGATGAATTAAAAAATATCCAAGGCTAGTTCCTGGTTGCCACATATTAAAGAATACGGAATTTAGGACTTTATTTAAAAGTATATAATGATTAAAACAAGTAATACTTTTCATAAGGACGATTTGAAAAAAATAAAATTAGGAAAAATAACTATACGTAATTTGAAGTTAAGAAGAATTAACTGAATATCCTTGTTGCGAAATGGATAGTGCTGCTAGCACAGCTTTTGAAAACAGATTAAAAGATTAGTGAAATATGCCAATAAACGAAAAAATGTAAACGTAGGCGCTCATAGATCTATTAATTTAATTGTAATTTAATATGTAATTCACAATAGTCTTCATTAATATGGACAACATGTATAATTAAAAGTTCATCCAGTAGCAAAAAATTGATAACACGATATGCAAAAAACTGTTGCCAGTGATCCCATTTAATCGTCACCTATTTAAGCTTTAGTCTATTCTAAGGCGGATATTTAAATTGTTATAATTATGTGTATGGACCTATATAAAATTTAAGTTAAAGAAAATACATAATAAATTTGAAATAATATATACACTAATAGTTATTATGAATCCTCAATATCTGGAAAATCAAAGTAAAATTGAAACGAAAAAAATGTTTTCCATATTAAATTATAATAAAATAAAAAAAATAGAGAAAAATAGAGAAAGGTCACACCTAATAAAAAAGGTACGTATAAAAGTCTTGTAATAATATATAGATAAAATAATATTTAGGGGGCAGTCCCCTAACGCCGGACGGCACCTAGCGTCGGTATCTCGATAAGTTGCGGCGCGATCGATGCAAAGACGTAGGAAAAGGAAAAGCGTAAGTTTCCTTTTTATCGTCTTTGTATCGATCGCGCTGCGACTTGTTGAGATACTATTAGTGTCCGACACTAGGTGCCGTCCGGCGTTAGGAGACTTCCCCCTAGATAGATAAATATATAGATAACGTATCGTATAGATAATAGGTCAAGTATTATATTATATAAATTTAAAGTAACGTATACATATTATTTACATATTTAGGGGAGGCCTTTGCGGATCAGCAAGACAATCTTTAATACCGGTGTCAAGTAATATAGTAATCTAAATAGTTTTAATGTTGCGTGATTTTAATGTAATATTACACTCAAAAATTCATGTTTTTATAAGATTGTTAATAAAGTCTATTATTATTATTATTATTATACATATTATTGAAACAATCAAAATTGCACAAAAAAAACAGAGGCAGATAAGAATTAGGGATATTGGTACTCATAGTGCTATTGAAATATGCATTTTGAGAATAATTCTTGATAGCTTTGTAAATATGGAATAAGTTGCGAGCAGAACTACTAGAATAGTTCTGCCAAGAATGTGAAACGAAACTCTACTAACCAATGCAGGGCATCTCGGTCATTATTAAATAGCTTAAAAAGAATATTTATATAATTTTCCTGGCGAAGGTTTTTTAGTGAGACCATGTTCTACCGATTGAGTTGCTCTAAGCTATCAGATCTGACGTTGGAGGTTTTAAAGTCTAGGAATTTTAGAAAAAATATTTAATTCTTATTATAAACACCACAAAATTAATTAGACCAATACGCCGACACAACATATACAGCACACTCTGTGATATCAAAATTTAATGACTAAAAGGATCTTGGAAATACCATGACAATATCCCAAGTAAGGTACCGACTTGTAGTATATTATATTTTATTAATATTCTTCTTAAACATCGACAAATCTAAAAGTTTCTAGCTTTCATAAAATACTCGCGAATTCGGATAACCCTTCAATACCGATATCAAAATAAATAAAAACGCATTAGGCACACTAAATGAAATCTATTTGAGCTTAAAAGTGTATAGAGGCGTATCCGAGCAGAAATAAACATATTGAATTGATATAGCTCAATTTGTGGTCACCCCCCATTGGGCGCTAACTAAACAAACTCATCGAGACATCTGTTCGAGGCGCGTGAGGTGTCCTGCCGGGCAGCGGCGGTACTCGATCGCTCGATCGTCCTCCCTAATTTATACTAGTGTTGCGAAAACCTATTTAATTTTGGGTCTAGTTTGCGCTGCAATCGATATTTTTTAAAATAGCGTTTTGGTAGCATTTCTTTCTAATACTATATTTATGGAACGAACTAAATCCAACTAAATCCAAGGCTTATCAGCTGGAAAACAAAACATGGAATCTATGAAATAGCTCTGTCTCCAATTTTAGTCGTTTGGCTGCATCACAGGTTATCCTTTTTATATGTTAACTCATATGTTGACACATGTAACACATCTGGGTGTTACACTCGACTCTAAACTGCTATTTGTTGCCCACGTCGACAGTATTGTTGCGAAAGCGTTTAAAGCCCTAGGATTTATTATACGATCCAGCGAACACTGCAATAACATAAAATCCATAAAAATTCTCTATTGTGCTTACGTCCGCAGTCATCTTGAATATGCATCCCAGTTATGGAACCCTTGTTACGAGGTGTATGCATCGAGAATAGAGGCCATCCAAAGAAAATTTCTGCACTACATAGAATATAAATGTCGTATACGTGATCCAGACTACTATTCTCGTTGTATCCATCATCATTTGCTGCCATTGGCTTTGCGAAGCAACATAGCTGACATCTTACTTTTACTAGGAATTTTAAATGGCTCGATTGATTGTCCTGAACTACTATCTAAAATATCTCTCCGCACTCCTAGCCGGGCACTTAGAAATAGGGCACTCCTTCTTGTACCTGGCTTTAAAACCAAATATAGGCGTAATTCTTATTTTATAAGGGTATGAGAAACTTTCAACACCCTGAATTCTGACATTGATATTGACCCCTTTTTCACGAATATAGATACCATAAGGAAGCAGGTTGTAGGGCGATTTTGTGATGACCAGGCTTAGCATTTTCTTCTTTTATTACAGTTTTGTTTATGTCAACATGTTTTCTGCTGTACAATTTAGTATCTTCTTGTTTAATAACTTCTTTATGCTTAATATCAGTTCTAAATTCACGTTATTATTATTGTCATTATCAGTGGTAACTTGTAAATGGCTCTAAGCTTCCTATTTTTGTTCATTACAAAATTATTGGCTGTAAGTTATCCTTAAGAAAATAAAATAAAATAAAATAAAATACAATATCACCTCGTTAAACAGCAGACACTGTAATCTAAAATACATCAAACACTGTTTTTACATAATCAGTTTTGTTACCACAAGTCTTTCTCGGCAAGTAACCAAGGACTTATGGAAGGATTTTGAGCGGGATATACCTTCGAGAAGTAGATTGACATGATTGAAAGTTCAAGTTAAATTATTATCGGCGAGCTATACTACAGGGCCGCACATCTAGATTTTCATCGGATGTAATTTGTCTTGAAAATTTAAACTCGATTATTTGGGAATTTGGAAATATTATCAGTGTAGCTTGAATATAAGATATTTCAAACAAAATTTCACAATATAATTTCGGGCTAACAATGCATCTGTGTGCTTAATTTCAAGTCTCTAACTCCAATATTTCGAGATTGACATATAAGTAGTGACATATATACAAAAAAGGGCCGTGAGAGCAATACGCGGATTAAATAGAAGAGAATCTTGCAAACCACTATTTCTTGAACTAAAGATCCCCACCGTTTATACCATATTTATTCACGAAAGCCTGTGCGAATTCTATAAAAATAAAGGAAAGCACCAAACTCTTGCCTACATACATTCCCACAATACAAGGCACAAATCGATGTATACTCATAATTCTATACCTGCAACATCACAATTTCAAAGGACAACTCAATACAGAAGCATAACATTTTATAACAGGTTACCAGATGAATTAAAAAATATACAAACATATACACTATTCAAAAAACTTACCAAGGAATTTTTACTGCAAAAATGTTTATATGGCACGGACTTTTAAAATTTTATATTCACAATTGACTACTTGTTTATTTTATTTATTTTATTTTTTTTTTAACTTCCATTTTAATCCTATTCTGAACACTTCATTTTATAGACAATTTACTTACTGATTATGTAACATGATTTAGGAATTATTGCTTTTATTTTTATATTTTTACTCTGATTATTATTTGATGCTTTCCAAATTGGACTCCTTGATTATTATTATTATTATTGTTTTTTTTATTTAAAGATTTATACTTTTTTATTTTTTTATTTTTGGATTTGGTATTTCTATTTTTGATATTTCTAAATGATCTTTTTAATATTTAGACAATGTAATGGTTGATTTTGTATAGTTTATTGATTTTCAGATTTCTAACTTGATTTAATTTAATTTTTGCCAGATATATGATATGTTTAAAATATGAATATTATAAAAAATGTATTTATTAATTGTAAGTTCTATACCCTTACCGGGTTTTTGGGAATAAATAAACTTTGAACTTTGAACTATAAGTGGTGCCTCGTGGATCGATTTTAGACAAAACCTGTTGAACTTTTGCCAAAATCAAATAATGCCTGAATGCAAATTTCAGCTTCAACGAATTAAGCGTTTGGGCGCTATCGTAATACATACAGATAGACACACATACATATATACGATCATCTGGAAATGATCTCAATCTCGAAAAAAAATAGAGCGTTCACAATACTTCTCTCCTCGTTGGTTTGTGGACCGGACAAGTAAAATACACAAAAATAATGTACGACTTTTCAATTCCAATTCAATAATGCCACTTACCGCTTTAAGCGCATCTTGCTTCTTTGTTTAGTATGCAGTCAGGGGTTTCTCTTAAATGGAGTGGTATTTCATTAAATACTATTGGAATTAGAAACGCAATCCGCCATCTTCTGCAGAAATTTAGAAATGAAGAAACGAATAGTATCTTATTGTGCACATGCCGGGCAAAAACTCGCAGTTATGAAAGAGGACCATGTCGTTATATTTGAAATACTCATTTATGATCTTGGGAACCATCACTTTTAATATACGAGTACTATTCTGCAATACTATTATTATATCAAGATTTCGAGTTGTATATATCCTAAAACATTGGTCACACTGAAAGAGTATGGAACTATATATTTATATTTTATACAAATATTATACAAATATTTTTAAATATACCTACTTATACAAATATTTTTAAAAACATAATTATAACATTTGAAAATGAAACTCTTTGGCTGTAGAATAAAGTTTGTTTCATGTCATTTGTTTATTCATTGTGGCGTCATTTTAAACAGGTGTGTTCGCATTACGATGGATTTGACTCGTGAAAATTTTCGCTGTATGATTGGATGAATTGGTCGATTCTACGAATTGGATTCAAATTGATTTTTGCGATAAAGCACAAAGCAAGAAAACAATTTATAGCTGGTTTGCAGACGAACGCGGTCGTATCAATCTCTGTGACGAATTTCATGAAGGTTGTCTTTCACCGCTGTCTGGAACAAAAACATCGATGCTGTCCGTCGTATGATCGAAACAGACTGGCATTGGATCTTTCAATATGAGCCCAACCAACGTGGCGTGCGTGCCGTGCCGCAAAGCGGATGATTGCTTCTTTTTTTAGGAAGACTAACCACGTTGCTACCGTTGCTTTGGTGGACCATCGTACCTTGAATACGCAGCGTGCTCGATTCACGCGCGACGTTTGCACCGGGTGCAGATTGTAGGGATGGTGGGGTGAGCTGGCATGCAAATATATGTGCCTAAAATAGTATCGTATCTAAAATAGTATTGTCACTTCTCCTATGAGGTATCAATTTTAGGAATCGTTTGGTCTGTCGGATTATTTGAAAGAAACCGAGCAGCCAAGTAAATCAGACCGATCGCTTCATCGTCCGGTCTGTCGATTCGATTGTTGTATTCTCTTGAGCACGTCCTTATTGCGAGGCGATTGGGTGTCGGTCCCGCCCTAAGCGGGTCCGCCGCCCGCCGCCCTCGCAAATCGCCGGGCCGCCCTCACGCGCAATGCGCGACAGCTGGACTCCTTTATTTCATTTCATTAGAGCACCTATTTGCATTGCTCACTAAGTGTCGTGCAACTGACCGAGCGGCAAATATGTCACAAACAAACATTTTTATTCGAAGCTCGTAAATGACAGTATCAATCGTCGATAAAATCGTTATTATGTTATTCTTATTTTGTATTATTTAGAAGAAAAAAAACGATGCGATATGTACTTCTATTAAATGTCTTATAATACAGGTGTTCATAGTTATAACTCATTTTTCCAAAAGTTAACCAAACCATATTGCACCGACTAATTATTATAAAATATACTTACTAAAAAGACATTATGTATATAATGATGTTGTTTAGAAATACAAATTAAAGATAAAGTAAGTAAAATGAGATGTTTACTTTATATAATTTAGCAGGTGACATAAGGAAGGTGTAGAAGTGAAAGGGGGGGGGGGGGTAAATGAGTGAGATACTGGGCTAGTTTATAGGGCTATAAAATGTATATAAAAATATTAACCTACATATTAAACAGTAATTAATATATGTATATAATAAGAATTATTAAGCAATATGTATACAAGAGTATTGTAATATCATTTAGAATTACAATAATATGATTGAAAATGTATATGTATTTGTGAAAACGTCCACCCGAGTGCATATATATGTGAAAACGTATATAAACATCGGCTTCGGGATGTTGGATCCCTAATATGCCAGATTATCGGCGTTTTCATTGCCTTACACCCCTCACGTCCTGCCACACATCAAAGTTACAGTTGCAGAACCTTGGACTCGAAACATGATCAGAGCTATATATATTATTTCATTAATCATAAAGTAGATATTGAATTGATAATAAAATAATAGGTACGTAGGTATTAATAATTGTAACATGTCGTAATGGAGAAAAAATCGAAACAATATAGAAATAGTGGCAATCAGCTAATAAGGAATAGCATAGTGACAGTGGCATCATGCCTAAATGTATGATGCCACTGTCGCTGACAGGGTTGCCAGAAAGCGCGCGCGGCCCGTCAGGGTTGCCAACGATATGTTTGCTGAGCGCGCGTTGTCCGACTCCCGCCACTGATAAAACATTTAACAGCCGTACAAATATTATCCAATCTGTTTGTCCGCCATTATTGACCGAATGCATTCCCCGCGTGAGGCTTGGCGCGCGCGGCTTCCCAACCCAACTCCCAACTCCTGGCCTGGCCGTGGCAGCGACACGCTTTATTATTTTAACACTCTCAAACAGAGGAGCCCTCTCTTTTGAATCCAGCTCGGGTGGAATTTTCAGTTGGAACGACTGTCTTTACAGTCATAACAATGGGGGCAGCTAGGTCAATATTTTTGGGTGCGCATTTTAAACGATGACGTTTGTTTTGTCTCTAGGGGAATATTATACAGAGTGTGCTAGAAAAAAATACTCCCAACCTACAAAAACAATATAACCTAACAGTGTGTTATTGACATTTGGCAGAAGTCATGAAGTCATTTCAGTGTCTCATGTTCATCGATGATCTTAAATTACATATATTGGAGTACTGGTGACAGACGAATCTATTGCTCTTTAACAGGATATAGACTTAGTTTTCGATTCGCTTAACAAGCTAGTGCTTCGTCTTGGAGCTTTGTCTACGAGCAAGTCAACGTAGACAAATGCGTTCTAATGAAAAATACTAGGCCGTCCCAAAAGTTTGCCTGTGATTATCTGTCTATAACCTATTCTCCGCCCGGAGAGTAAATGTAGTTAAAGATTAAGGCGGGATATTTGACGACAGCCTAACTTTCGTAGTCACATCTCAGAATTAGTCTTGAAATGTCTCAAGGTACTGAGTGTCGTAAATCGTAGCTTAAAATACTTTAGGGATGACACTAATAGTTAAGGAGCCAACGACAAAAAAGTGCAACGGTTTTGTAAAAGCTGATACTTTCAGATCAGACAGTATTTTGGCCATAGAATGCTGGTGTAGAGTCAGCAGGCCAAAATCCGGGTCACCCGGCGCTGGCGTACCAGGAAAGGTGTAATTTTTATTAATACCCCTAAAGTGTTTTGGAAAAGCTGAAAATTCATTAGTAGACAGTGGATGCAATAAAGAACTCGAAACAAATGGTCAAACTGCTTAACAATATAATACGTGGCGTCAGAATTACAGCATACATATCACAAAAATGAGGTCCATTATATTGCGCGGCACATTACACCGATACCTAATAGTTACCGACCAATGCGTACCGGCGTATTTGCATATACATTAATACAGGTCAAGCTAAAAAAAGGGTTATAAAAAAATCGACTTCCAAATATTAATTGCTCGATAATCTAGGAAAACTACAACCAATGTACCTTGACATAATCAATGAAATTATTAATTAATACAATTCTTTAATTGACATAAAATCACAGATATGCGTTGTTTCATTGATTAGTGGCTTTTGCCTGGAGAAATCCACCGAAAAATAGTAATTAAGTGAACATTTCGAAATACAACAAATGGTGATTGTTATTGATAAACTGATTTTTTAATAGATTTTAATACTATGAGTAGTAAAATGATGTTTTAGATGTTTGGATGAATTTCAAGAAATTTGGAAGGAATTATAACGGGATAAAATATAGGATGAAAAAAATGCCGTTAAATGATTTTAAAATAAAATGAGCGCCACGATGTTTTGTAGACAAACGCCGAAACTATAAATAAATTTAGAAAAAAAATCAACAAAAAAACTATACTTACAATTATTGATGAATCAGGGGGTAGGTTATCGGGAAAAAATTACTACACACTGTGACAAAGCTGTTGATTACCACAAAAAAAACACAAAATTCGTTTTGTCAATCTATGTATTCTTCCTCCGTTTGATCCAGTAGTTCAAACCACTGCGCCTAAATACAGTTATAAAAAATGTGATTTCTTGACGGTCGAGATCAAACAGCAGACTGAAGTTACGCCGTGTTCATCGGGTGTTTTGCTTGGGAGCCAGGCAATTACATACAGGATTCAAAGTGCCTGAAATTGCGGCTATAAGAAAACAAAAAACCACATGGGAACATTGCCGGCAAATATCAATATGCTTCATTAAAAACGACAGCAACACTTACCCATATTCTACTTATATTACATTATGTAGTTTTAAGCATTTACAATTAAATTTAATAAAACCAAAGGGAGCAAGTCCCTTTTGTCAACTCGTATTTCCGTCACTAACTTTAGCAATAAAATATTGCTGAAATATACTGAAATTCGGACTAAAAAAACTTAAGTCAGCAAGCAAGAGGTGACAGAAAAATTATGATTGACGAAATGAAATCTTTATAATTTATTCAATTATATCTTTATAATTTATTAAAATAAAATTGTAACTATTTTTATAATACTGTTTTATTGATTATTTAGATTTTAACAAAATGGTGATTTTATTATTTCTTTTATTTTACAGCACCGTTAAATCAAATGTCACTATCGACTGTTGGATGTTTTAGGGTAGTTCACGAAAACTGAAAAACCCTTACAATCATCATGCATATATGCGCAAAGAGTAATTTCTGTTACAGAATACATTTTATTTATTGAAACGTATTGGTCTTATTGGATGGCTGTTCATTCACTAAATGTTGTGGAATTTGGAACACTTGCCAAAACTGACCAAATTACTTTGATGAGTTTTATCTGGCAGTCAAGTGACACTAAATTCATATAATCATTGGCATTGGTAGTTTCAAGCAGTTTTCAATAGATTAAGAAATTGGTGATTTTTTTTTTGGATACAATACTTAAAATCAAACTGAATGGTACCTATATTTAACTCATTTCAATGTATTTAGTGACTCTTGGATGAACATAGACTATATTATGTATAATTGTTTTAGATAAATAAACATCATTATATAAGTCGTTATTGTTGTCACAGGAGTATATCATTGCAGTAAAACCAACACATGTACCTAAAAGCAGTAGCTACACAGCAACAACAGACACGCAGACATGAATAATAGACGAATGATTAGTTTAGAAAAACTTGTATGTGCCTCTTTATTGTCCAAGCTTCCGAACAGTAGCTGGCATTCAATATTTGCTTCACGTAGCAGTGCCATTCCACAGTATGTATGCGGTATGCTAACGAGATGGGTTTTCTTTCAAAGAGACACAAGAGACGCCGCTCCGAGCGATAGCTTTTGTCTCAGACAAATACATGCACTGCATGTATATTCAGTTAAGTTCGTTGAAATACCATTTTAATTGAAAATGTTACGTAAATTTTTGTAGGGAGTTTTTTAAATCAGGTTTAAAGGCCTGTGAAATGAAACGGTTTTAAATTATTTGTTATTATTATTTCTTTATTCAAACATTCAAGATGTAGAATATACATTTTAAAGTACTTGTGCTAGGTTCTGGTTCAGTAATTATCCTTGTGTATTGCTTCTGGCGAAACTGCCATCTCAGGATATCATAATGACTGTAGTTATGTCATCACCCTGAGATGAGTCGCAAAGACTTTTAGACTAAGACAATCTACTGATCCAGCCCCGCCAAATCCTCACCCCAGTATAGCATTTTTGGGTGGACTCCGTCCACTAGAATGGTCACAGTTCGAAGTTACTTACGCGGACCTCTACCTGATGGTACCTGTAATGTTGTACCTAAAATGGACTTTACCCGCGGTACTCACCGGGATTGGTCATCATGTCACTTCTATAGATAGGTGACATCAGGTTAACGTCTCTTCCGCTATTCACAGACTCCCCCTCCCCCTCCCCCAATTACACAAGCGCACCGCAGTTACACTACTGCTTACACATGTCCTGCAAATCTGGTCAGTTGATCGGTAGACACACCCATTTGTAACATAATCAAGCATAATTTTGACTATGGATCTGAACGCCTATTTGTGATTGTTATGTAGGAGAATAATTAAAGCAAACCTATATTTATACTTCCAAAGTTCATCTAACTTAATCCAGTTGATATAATGTGCCAAAACTAGCATTGACATATCTACGAAACTCGATTCAAACCTATATCCGTTTCTGTTTATTTTGGATAATTGGTTATTTCGTTGCGTAAGTTTTCTATTCACAAGACAGAAATAAACATGTAACAATGGGAATGTTGTCAATCTGTTATTATATGAGGGATAATAGAATGGCAGAAACCATTAAAATTCAAAGCAAAACTTTTATTACGTGTTCATGTTTCCCTAAGAGCGATTAATGGTCTTGGCCATTTGGGGTTTCCTTTATTCCGCGCCTTTGAAACTTTTCTATTTATATCTAGAAGCTGGATTACCTTGAGAATGCCGCATTAGGACCTAACATTAAGCGGCGCCAGGGATCACAGGGCCGGCGACCCGAAATATTGGAAGACGCTTGGCCGGTCGATCCGAGGGCAACCTTACTAATTTTATAAGCTGGTTGTCGACGGCCTTTAGTGCAGTCACATACACAGAATTTTCTGGGTAGGTAGTTATAGGTAGTTCGAATCTACACTATACAGCTGTTGTAAATTCAAATGCAAAACGGTTTGATAATCGAATCACATCCCGTCGATCTGGTACCTGAAAACAATATCGGGATACTAAAATCTACATCCCGGTACTCCATGACTAATCATTTAGGATCGTTTCGACAAATCTGGACGAATTACCTCACATAAATCACCGAAAATCGTCACTTCACGATTTTTCGATTTTTTATATTCTTTTCCACTATGCGCGCGCGCCGCGATTGCAACATCATTTCACCAAACGAAAGAAACCGAAATAGCTCGGAACGAATTATTATTGAGACATATTAATTTTTAAATTAGTTGGACGGCACAGCGAACGAACTTTGAACGAATGTAAAATCTACCCTCATTTCAAAAGCGTAAACAGATCGATACTCGTATCAATGATACTGAAAGATAGAGATCGTTTCATACCAAACGATCTTAAATTAAAGGGCCGTTACTGGAATTGAAACACTACCTATTATACGACAAACGGGTAAAAAATCTCAGTCAATGTAAATTACATATAAAAAAATTAAACATTATGTTTTTTTTTATTTATTTAACGATGGCAATTCAAAAATATATTAAATCTAAATAAAGATTATTATATCTAATGAGTCAAAAAATAAAGGATCCGGCGTGGTCAGTACTTGATTATTTTATTGATTGTTTTAGTTATATGGTATCTTATATTTAAATATAATTACAATGTATTTAGATTCTTCTTGGACAAAACATTATAAAAATTAGGTTAATTGATTATCTGATTATTGATGATTATTGCTTTTGTTTGATCATTTCTGATATTGATTATTTTAATTGTTGATGGTTTTATTTTTACTGCTTGTTGATTGCGCCTTATATAGCTTCTACTTTATGAAGTTTCTTTTAAAACGAAATGTTGTATGCTCTCTGGGCAGTTTGTTACTTGAACATTTTATGTTTTTTTAATAATTCACACAATAAAGAACTTGAACTTGAATCAGTGATTTCCCGAGTACTGCCACGCGATGTTATAAAAGCCGGCAGCCTGTAAGATAATTGTGGTTATACACTAAGGTGGTCCGTTACCGTAAAGGGTACAAAGAATTAAAAATACATATATTAAAAAACGTTTAATATTTCAGAACGATTTAATAATATAAGGAAATCAATGATTTAAATGCTGGATTGCAGACGAGCGTTTTGATGAAGTCGCATTAGATCCGGATGACGCTTTTTCAAATTTTATAAGGTCTTGTAATCTCTCATTTGAAAAAAGGTTAAAAAAAACAGAAGTAATCGAACCAATAATGTGACTGGATATCTGAAGGTGTGAAAATTTCTCAGTTTAAACTCCAGTTACTTGATTGCTTTTTGTCTGTTACTTATTGGGTTTAAGAAAAGTGCCACTTTTAAATCATACTATAAAAATATAAATATGTATATTACCAAGATGTATTATAGTTACAGCCAAGAGACTTTTATTTAGAGACATGAGATATTATTAACAGAGAATGTAAAAGTAAAAATAAAAATGAGTTAGATAAAATAGAAGTGGGTCAGGATAATATATATATATCGAGTCCGAGGAAGTCAGCAATATTTTTATTAATAAATACTTCATAAATTCTTGTAAATCTATACTTTGGATAACAAACAACCAATCAAACTTTTTTGCTGCAATATCAACCTCTATTCACCAATACTCCCTAACAGCTGGTGATTTTGTTAATGTACATCTTTTGGACAGAGTAATTATCATTCTTTGGGCCAAAAAATTATAACGTTCTCCCCATTTGTATAACAGAGACTGTTTTCAAAAAAGATTTCAAAATGGAGCTGCTCGGGGATGGCAACACTCTTATTTATAGAGAACAATTTTAAAATATCAAACTGACAGCTCAAGATAACCTTAATATTTTTCCCTTAGTTTATTATTTAAAAATGATTGTTTTTTAATCTGTGTTTATTAATTTTAATAAATGACTATATATAAATGACTATATTACTATCTATAAATTACTATATTGGGATTTTTAACATTGTATTTATTGTATAACTAAGACTATTTTAGCTTCCCCTATTTTTTTTATTAATTAATCTTATTTATTTGTGATTTTGAATTTTCAATTGTAGCAATTTTCTCTTTATTCTTTTTACTTTACCGCAACCGACGAGGAGGTAAAGTATTGTGAACGCGCAATACGAGTGAAGACGATTCTCGAAGATTTTGAAGATTATTCAAGGTGAACACGGATATATACATTTTGACCCCCCTCCGCGAGACTATTATGACCAATTCGTCTGTGGGTCTGTCTCCACGATAGCGCCCAAACTCTTCATCCGATTGAGCTGAAATTTGGCATGCAGGCATCATCTGGTCATGGCAACAGTTGAGAAGATTGTGGTTGAAATCGGTTCACCAGAGGGCGCGCTAGTCATACTTTGATCTCGAAATATTGGACTTAGAGACTTGAAATTCGGTACACAGGTGCCTTGTGGAGCTGAAATGACATTGTAAAATATTGATTCGAATGTCTCATATACAACGACTCAAATATTATTTAAATTTCACCATACAAATGTATGGGGGACTAAAATATTTAGATTTGCGGCGTCGCGCATTTGATATCGTGCGATGTACGTTCGAAATTTAAACGTTCATTACGTTGTGTCTCTCGTACAAAATTCGAATGTTTAACTGCGAATTTTACGGCGACGGGCGCTTGCAATTCTATTTTAAAATTCAATGAGATGTCGACCTTAGCTAATTGCCGGAAAAGTCTCTGGATGACACAACCGACTTTTAAAAAAATAGCTAGACTGGTCAGTTAGCTCGCGTCCTTTCCTGCCACTGCCTGCGACCCATCGGGCATTTGCCCGGTATGCAATGCCCGCAGGCCAGTCCGGGCCAGCTTCCAAGAATCGGTCCTAGCGTGAGGCCCCGCGTCGCGTGCTTGGATTTATAGGACGTCCCCCGCGCCTGCGGCCCTCGGAGGCCGTGTCATGACACGACCCGAGGACAGCGCCGGCCGCCGCATAACATCGTGTTAACTCCTTTATTGCACTCGGCTTATTCATTTAGCGAAATGGACGCAGGGGGCTTCATAAACGCGACACACCAATAATATACTGCTTGCAGGCAGCTGCCGAGGCGCACGAAACCAGCGCGGTACTATTTAATATTTTACGAGAAATAAAAAATAGGTATTTAGTAGCACAAGCTGTAGTAATTCGGTGTTGCAGTGCAGTCATTGCAAGCAAGGACGTATCCAGAGGGGGAGAAACAGGGGGGCGCGTCCCCTCCCCCGATTTTTTTTGAGTAAAAAAAAAACCAAGAAAAAATGAGAATCATGGAGAATACGCGACTTGTGTATCTAGGGTCAGCCACGTATTCAGGGGAGGGGGGGGGGGGGGGTAGTTGGGATTTAACTCTCTCCGAAATCTCTCCGAAAACTCTCTTTTGAATATTCTTTAAATAAACAATTCGACTCAACTTGGGCAAAAACTCTCTCAGATGTTAAAAAAATCGGTTGTGAGTCCCCAAGACTTTTTTGTCAAGTGAGCCCCTAGCCAACCTCCCCACCTCCCCCCCCCCCCCCCCTCCCGCGGCAACGCAACCTCTAGTATACTTGTATACTACGAATTACAAAATTTTACAACGTGATTTCGGTCCAACAATACATCTGTGTACCGATTCTCTAACTGCAATATTTTGAGATTGATTATGACTAGCGGGCCCTCTGGTGGATCAATTTCAACTACAATCTTTTGAACTCTTGCCATGACCGAATGATGCCTGCATGCCAAATTTCAGCTTAATCGAATGAAGCGTTTAGACGCTCTCGTGAAGGAATACACACATACAAACACACACCACAGAGTCACAGACAGAGTTTAGTGTGGAAATGGTCCTAGTCGTCTCAGGGAGGGGGGCGGGGGGTCAAAATACATATTTCCGTCTTCATCTCGATTTTTTTTTGGCACGTTGACAATATCCATTTTCCCTTGGGCGGAGAAAGTAAAAACAAAAATATAGTGATGCATAATGACAGATAATAATTATTGAAGGCTTGTCTTCATATTTTCACGACCTCGTGAAACTTTACCTCTCACAGGACGTCTTGGTTGCAAATCTTCTACCGCTGTATCTAAATATAATGTCATCACACGAAGCGGAGTACGACTTGCTCCTCCCTCCGTGCGAGTGGTACTTAGCGAGTATGACGTTGGCCATTTGTGCGGGATTCATTGGGCGCGTTATTAATGATAAAATTTCCCGCCATCTCGGTAATTTTCCAAGCAAAACGTTACGACTTCCGGCCGCGCCACGTGACCCTCGCGCGGCGTCTCCCCTCCCGCTCTCGCTTCCGGGTCATCTCCCTCCCTCCGCGTACCGGCAGTGACGTAAGCGATTTTCCCTCCAAAAAGAGGACACTTCCAAGCCGTGATTAAGTAATTCCCATTGTGGCGCGAACATGTGGCAATTCTCACTACAAATCGGACCGCCCTGGAAACAAATGTCGACGAGATGAGTATGCAAATTTTGTGTAATGGCGGGAGAATGGACTGAACAACAACCGATTACAAATCTAATAGATATAGGTATACCTACGTTTGTTTCGCATAATGCATCAGAAGTAGGTCGGTTTTTGAGAGTTTTCATCGTTTTTCAAATGTTGCAAGTAGTGCAGGAGCATTTTCTGCTGGAACTATAAGTAATTACACTATATATTAGTATATACACAGTGTTCCAAGTGGTTTTCCGCATAATGAAAACCAAATAATATTTCAAAAGTGCTGTTTTTGGAATTTCCAAGAAATTTCCTTTTTTCAGTTTTTAAAAGTGTTATGACTAGAAATTGTAACTCGACGCTCGCTCGCGCGGTGCATCGCTCACTTCACACCGCCGTGGGTAAACCACCGCCAGCCCCAACTACAAAAATTTTGCTCACACATCCCAATGGTACCTACGACTTTATGGCATTCATACACCTAGAAATAAACTATACAACACACTAGAAAATATGCTTCCCTTATTATTTTGAATGCTTAAGTAGTCACATGAAACATTAGATAGTTATATATCGTATAACATTTTTATTTATTGTGTTTAATTATTTTATTTATTTATTTAATCTTCGGAAAATATACAGCGCTCCATTAATTATAACTAATTATTATATTACAATGTTTTACTGACCGATTAAGTATTTCCTACAATATTGTCTTACATTATTTTCTTATTCACAATATCAATATTGATTAAAATTGAACTGAATTAAATTAAATTAAATTAATGTCGCATTATCACTAGGATAGGAAAGGAGAGGGATGGTTTATAAAATAGGATATAGGTATTTAAATTATCGTCTATTTCTATGTCTCATTTTCGATCTGTTCGTTTTCGAACTCTTCATATATGTATATACGACTTCATATATGTATATTACCTATTTCGTAGTCACCAATAAAAACATTTGTAAAACCTTGTAATTGTGGAAAATACAGTCTTTGGAGGAATAAACGCCATATTTTAGTCTGCGTCTCCGACAGAGTCGACTCGGCCAAGTCGCTAATTTCAATAAAAGTCGCATTAATCAGTCGCCCGAAGCATTGCATCGCGAGTCGAGGCGAAAGCCAAGGAAAGTTGGTCGCGTGGCCCATCGCACTCACTCACGGGGAGCGCGCGATTTATGCCCACCGGGCCCCGGGGGGAGCGCCGCCCCTGCCCCCCGGCCTTTGTCCCGCGTCCTGTTTTTTCCGCTTAATCGATGAATAATTTAATATAATAATGGGGGTCGCGGCGGACCCCAGCTTTTCGCGAATGATCGCCGTTTTGTTCGCTCCCCGATCGCCCTTTTAAATATTTAAATCGAACAATTAATCCCCGCGAACGCCTGTTTGCGAGCGCCGATTGTCTGTCGTACGACAGCCTCCGGCGCTGGGAGTGGAACTGGGACCGGTCGCTCGGATTAGCAGCGTTAACCACCACGCCGATTTACGACCATAAAAGCGACACACCAACAAGCGCTTCTTTTAATTCGAGCGTTGCATTATTCATGCTAAAGACCTTTGAAGCGGCTGACAGCCGGAAGAAGAAGAAAAACAATCAACATAAGTGCGATTATGCTACCTTAATAGGTACTGCCACTGCCCCATATATACGAGTATATATACTTGCCATTCACTACGAATTGCAGACGAAAACCAATGCGAATTTTGCCACGAACAAGTGATACATCACTGCTGGAAGAGAGCATAATAGCATTGTTTAAATAAGGTTTTAAATTACTCAACTTCATAGTACGTATTAGCAACCCTGCTCCCGCGGGCGAAATGCAGGGGGTGCTGGTAGCATTGACGACGAAACTAATAGCAATTTATGTGGACATCTGTAATAACATTGATAATGAATGGTTTTTCTATAATAATGACCGTAGGTTAAAACGCATTACCTTCAACCGATCGTAGCACGCACTGCCAAATTCCAGGCTACTAGTCGATACATAGGCCTCCATCTTTTTAATAAATCGCCTGATTGATTAAAGGCGATTAAAAACATCGATATTTTCGAGAAATATATCCGGGTGTATCTTCTTAAAATCAACATGTATGTCATAAGGACATTTTAAAATATTGCGAAAACAGCATCGTACTTAACAATTTAATTTAATATATTGTCTTTTATGGTCAAATGTTTTTATTGTAAATTATTACTTTATAGCCTTTGTTTTTGGTAATTGGAAAGTTTGGAGGAATGTTATATGATCTTTGTTAAATTGAGTTTATTTTATATGACCTTCGTTAAATTGAGTACCTTGTTTAAGACTAATTTAATGTCATCCTTCCACAACACTAATGGTTGCAATAGAAATAAATACTCTTTATCTTATCTCTTTAGCTTTATAATAAGTGTCATTTTTAACGGTGGCGGCATGCAATAAGAAGCTTACTATATTAGTGATTGTAGAAACAATATTTTTGATAATATGTATACATTTTGCTGTTATATAAGACATCGACTTTTTATACTTATAATAAAAAGAGAAATACGTAAACCGTAAAACATTGATGTGTCAGAGTAAGGAAGCGATTATAAGCTGTTTTCATCGTATATATCTGACGACAATACGATAAACAGATGCATTCACGTTTCGGCGTTATTAAATCTTAATAACAAACACAATCATATGTATTTTGAAATGTATAAGCACTGACTTAATACATCTCAGAAAGAACACGTAAACGATTATAATACCAAACAAGAAAAATACCAGAAATTGTTTTTTTTTAAATAACCTATCGCGAGTACCTATCCTCCTGGTGTGCCGCCTGCTTTAAATATTATCCTTTATTGACATAAAATATTTAGGATTTCATTTATATAAAACATTGATTATGCTTACAAAAATAACAGGAACCGAATGGCGAAACCTCAACTATATGCCTAGACTCAGTTGGGTGATAGAATCGAATCTGTCACCCAACTGAGTCCAACCCGTTCTAGGGTTGACAGATCTCTAATAATACAATAAATTATTTAAACGTTGTAGTAGAATGCTCATTAAAATAAATTGCCTTTAAATGTGGTCCCCAAAAAAAAAACGCAATTACATACTCCGTTAAATAGAGGGAGATAAATATGGTAGACCTAAAAATAAAAAAAAAATCTTTATTGTGTAAGGGAACGCAACTTTTACATTTGTGGACTTACTCAGCAATGAAACTTGCTGCACAAACTTGGTTTTTGTGACGGATTTCTTTAGGCATCTTAATAAATTAAATGTAAGTAGGCAATGGCGAAGTAAGAGTTTGCTGACGTCATCTCATGAAATGAAATGTCGATAAATTAATTCTGAGGAAGGGCAAAATTAATAATTGCATCATTTCCATATTCCATAAAGCAAGGCGAATAAGACTCGAAAAGAGTGTCTGTAAGGCTTTTGATAACGACTAATTTTTATATTTTTCTCATACGTTTGCAATATATTACAGATATACCATTTGTTTACAAAAATATGTTAGGTACCTACCATAAATTCGCTTTCGGCGGGACGAATTTTATGGTTTTATAACGATTGGAAATCGCACGCTGCGCTAATGGGGGTCCATGGGGGTCCACCCGCCCCCCAAACCGTCTGTGTCTCGACTCGACTAAAAGTGTGGCGTCACCAAGAACAAGTTAAATCCATGCCAGAGGGTCAGGTGTCATATCATTATTGTAAAATCTATCAACAGTTTTACTATTAAGTTTAAACACACTAAGATTAAAAATACATTTATTTTAATTGTAGCACAAAGACCGGAGTGAAATAACGTCAAGTGTGAAGCGTTAATCGCCACCTGCTGCAAGCATAAAGACATCAAAGAGGGTCAAATCTTTGACGAGCGGTTCAAAGAACGGTAATTGTAATTCAGTTACGGACATCAACGCGCGGTCAAAGCGAAACCGGCGGGATAAGAAGCCGGCAGATGCCGTGATCCGTCGCTGTGATGCTTTCCCCGATCAAATCTGCGTGCTCATTATCTTGTTATAAGTGCATACATTGAATTGTATGTCCTACTTTGGCCTTTGGAGTATTATGCTCATTATTCCCATTGTGGGAGTTAAGGGATGAGGTAGGAAGGAGGAAGCGGATTGAGGGAGTTAAGGAATTCGACGGGATATTGGACTGTTTCATGTTTATCGTCGATATTTGATGAGTAGTATCTCTGATTTTGGCAACCCTTCTGAGTACATTTTGGCAACATGATGGTGGCACTGATTGCATCGTCCGGCGAAAGTAATAGCAATTTATTTAACCATGTATAATAAAGAAGTCAGATGGTAAGATCGGCCATGAGTAAGCTAGAAAGGCTGTGGAAGAATCGGGGTATAAGTAAACGGACCAAGGTCAGGCTGGTTCGAGCTCTGGTTTTCTCGATCTTTCTCTATGCATCGGGGACATGGACCCTAAAGGCTCGGATATGCACCAAAATCGATGCACTGGAGATGTGGTGTTAGCATAAAATGCTAGGAATCTAATGGACAGCACGCCGTACCAACAAATCTGTCCTGGAAGAACTCGGCATCCAAGTGAGGCTCTTCACCGTATGCATGAGAAGGGTCCTGCAGTTCTTCGGTCATGTTACCAGGAGAAACCCAGATAATCTAGAGAAAATGCTTTCCGGGGGTCAAGTGGAGGGAATCACTGGCCAGATGGAACGACCTCATCAAAGAATTTACAAAAGGGTCAATACAATCTGCGACCCGCCATGCAGAAGACAGGTCGAAGTGGAGGAGCCTCGTAGGCAAATTGTTGTCTAGTGGCCACGATCCTCAGTAATGAAGGAACGACGGAGAAGAAGAAGTATAATAAAATTGATAATGATTTTAAAAAAAGGACTGATTAATTTTAAAAAGCCATTATTTAACAAATGATAACAATAATGACATGCAATTATTAATGCCATCTATCACATTATTGTATAGGCTGATTACATAACAGAACTAATACGTATTGTTATAATGCTTCCTATTAGTCTATTTGAACATAAAGGCGCGTAATATGCTAATAATATACTAAAAATCTTTATGAAAGTAATATATTATTAAAATAATAATTAGCTTTAAATTAAATATTCGTTTGATATTATATTATCATTTTATTTTGATATAGGATACCGTAGCGGCGTGTTTAGAACGCCATATATTGCTCAACTGAACTTAAGAGAAAATAATCAATGTTTGATTTATGAGTCACATCTACTCGTTGCGTTTCAAAGTAAAATCCTAGCTGTCAAAACGTAGTACGGCATTGAGCTATTTAATACCCTATATCACCAATGACCGTAGGTAAAAATGTAAAATAGGGTTACTTACAATTTTATTTATTATTTTGCTGTGACTTTTCGCTATTATGCCTTGAAGGATATTCCTCAAAACGGTAAATGTCCACCAATTCCTGCGAACCGGCATGTTTTCGGTATTTTTTAAGCCTTTATATAGTGAACCGCCGAATATATATATATTTTAAATATGCATCAATCTGGACGTTGGTCTTGATATCATAGTTATACGCCATTAGTTGTACCTACTTATTGAAGATATTGATTCTTATAAACTTTTGTAAAATAACTACATATAGAAAGTTTTTTCAACTCCTAAGTGTACCTGTTTATTGAAATTTTAGTCAGCGAACTAGTATAACCATGACAATAATTTGTGAGTAAAAATGTTTTCTTTTTGTTTCAGTGTGGAATAACCCGCTATGTAATGATTCAGGTATGTTATTTTTTGAAACATGTATTATATGCTATAGGTATATCATATGTGTCATATCATATGATATGTTATTATATGTATGGTATGGTATGTTACTTCATGTACGGTATTTAGTTATAATGTTAAAGTGTAAAATGGCAAGGAAGATTTATTTTAATTTTATTATTAAAAGGTGGGAACTATATATGTACATATATTATTATACCGCTATATGTTTATACCGTTGAAACTCTCCAAATGAGGGACGTTGCCTGTGCCGATACATCCTCATCTGTGATTATCATCTCGATTATAGAAATTACACAAAATGTTGTATCTAAACTATTTAAACCAATAGATATAAACAAGGGTGCAGGTTTCGATAACATCCACCCTATTTTAATTAGTAAATTCAGTAAAGAGCTCTTCATACCACTCACTATAATTTATAGGAAGTCTATACTGGAAGGCTCTGTTCCTACAATCTGGAATAAAGCTCTAGTGACCCCAATGGCTTCTTTGATTAGTAGGATAAAGCAGTAAATCTTATAATGAGGCATGACATCGCCGTCGTCATAAGAAATTGCAACACTGAAAATATGTATCGCGATATAGTAAGTAATTCATAGCCTCCACTAGACTGCACACATCAAGTCTTATTTTGTCTGTATCGGAATTGGCCCACTAGTTTCCGTAAGTACAAAATGGTTCATACTCCAACGTTGGAGCTACCCAAAATAAAGATTTTATATACTGCTGTGGATCAAGAGAGCACCACGTACGCCAAATTTTCAATAAGGCACTTTAGGAAACTTTTAAAGGAAGAAGTCCAGTTGGTAGTCATAGAAATATAAATGGATGAATAGTGTAATGTTTAGAATCAACGATTGGAAAGAAAGGACTGATCGAACGAATGCTAGATCAAATGTATGCAGATAACATGTCATCAGTTTTTTGTTACTGGATTCTCAGCTATGACATTGTAATTGTATATGTCGATTTACTGTAGATAATTGTAAATTACCAAATAAATAAAATAAAAAAAACACATCTGCGAAGTAAGCAAGGACCCGGCTAGGGTATTGTGATGAGACTTTGTAATATTTATTACAAATATTAATTATTAAGAATAAGAATAAGAATATTTTATTTTCAAAAACCCGATCTGGGTATAGAAATTACATATCAAATAAAATTGATATTTCAACAAATAAAATTACATTTCAAATTACTCATAAAATTATAAAAAGTCTATAAAAAACTAATAATTGAAAAAAACATAGAAATTCAAAAATAACAAAGACATAAAAACTAGAAAAATAAAAAACAACAGAAATAATGGGAAAACATAGAGAATCAGCAATTTAATAACAAAAATATGTGAAAAGTAGAAAAATAGAAAGCATCCAAAGAGTTCTACATAAACTACATTTAATAAGGATCAAACGATCAACAATCAAGAAATAGAAAAATGCATCGGCTCTCCAAAGAACAAAAAATCAACTGGTCTCGATGATATACCTGTTAGCGTAATTAAAATCCATAAACGTGTACTGGCACCTTGTCTAACATATCTTTACAATTTAAGCTTTTCAGAGGGAATATTTCCAGATTGTCATAAAGTAGCCAAGATTACACCGATATATAAAAAAGGGCGATCCCACGAGCGTAGAAAACTATCGACCCGTAGCCCCACTGAGTAATTTCTCAAAAATTTTGGAGAAGGTCATCGAAAAACGACTAACTGGTTTCCTTGAAAAAATTGTGGTCATTTCAGACAGTCAGATTAAGTTCTCTATCTCTTACAAAACAAAAGTAATAATAATAATAAGCTCTTTATTTGCACTTAAACATTAGACACAAAAAGGCGAGATTAGTTAAGTTCTAAGATATTGCCATAAGGCAATATCTTAGAACTGACCTAATCGCAGTGCAGTGGTACCTGCGCGTGTTGTGGAAACAAGGATTAGGATTTTTTTCTACATACAATATAATCTATTAAATTTGAAACTAAGAATTCCGGAAGTGAGAAAATTGGGAGCGGAAGGAGAGAGAAATGGGAATACTAGTGACTTCTTAGAAAAGTAGTAATTTTTGAGGTGTCTTGAATGATTTATAAAGAAGGTGAGTTTCATATATTTGCTGGGAGATCGTTCCAGAGTTTATTTGCTGAGAGATCATTTTAAAAGTAACTCTACTTGAAAGGATATTGTCATAAAACAACAATGTACCTATAGCGAAACAGACAATCATAAATATTATTTATTTATAATATCAAACAACCGTGATAGCCTCCGATTTCATAAAATAGACAAACATACATATTTATTATTTATTTATTTACTTATAATGTCAAACAACCGCGATAGTCTCCGAATTCAAGAAACAGGCATTCATTTTTGAAAGACTAGTTACTAATGATATTGTTTTGATTCCTAGTAATTATGTTGCAATGTAACAGTACGGGAAAAGATACCTAATAAACTTGCAGTAGTCAATGTAATACAAACGGGGTCATCGAATGTAAGAGAATGCATTCCGTTCGCCAGTCTCTGTCGAGAGAAAAGACCGTAAAATTGACGACAAAGACGAAACGTCCGCGGACGTTATTGAGGCGGTTGGTGCCGGTGTGAAGGGCTCAACGGGCTATGCGGACGCTATACTATACTGTCCGCGAGCCGTCCGTCGCGTTTCGCGTCGCCATTGAAGCCTTTTTCGCGGTCGAACGCGGCAATTGCACGCTGGATTGAAACTGCCAATCAAACCATCACATAGCTGAGAGAGTTCTGAGATAGAAATCGTTTAAGATATACGACACGGACGTGAAAAATGGAGAAAACCTTTCCACAAATGTTGAAAACCGCGAGAGAAAGAGAAAAAGAGAGGGAGAGAGATGATCAGACCAGACGAAAGGGTATCCTCGTATCGTGGATCTAGTAGATGTCATACGACAGAAATGGATCCCATCTGATCCCGACTTTTTAATTTTAAACTATATTACAAATCGCACAAAAAAATTAAAAAATCATGTAAAGTGTACAACAATAGACAAAATTTTAACAAAAAGATAAACCGACTCCAAATTTTTTAGCAAGTGCAGCAGCCATGTCATGGTGATACTTAGAACAGGCTATCATAATTATTTAATTATGATACATGCACATACATACGAAATTGTATGTATGTGCTGTTGACCGTTGAGGAGTTCCTTGTCGAGAGCCAACCCAAGGTGTAGAATCAGGTCTTGCTTACCATAAAAATAAATGAATTGTCATCGGAATTGAACCAACATGTATTTCATATGATAATATTTGAGGAGTTCCCTCAATTCCTCATGGATCCCATCATCAGAACAGGATTTTGATGAAATGGGACCAATCTGTTAGTATATCCTTTCGAATAAAAAAAGAATTTTCCAAATCGGTTCATAAATAGCAGAGTTTTGCGGTAACAAACATAAAAAAAGACGCAACCGAATTGATAACCTTCTCCTTTTTTTGAAGTCGGTTAATTAAAAAGGGTAGCGGTAGTAAGAAAATGAAATTGAAATAATACTAAAAAATATTTAATATATTGAGAAGAGTCACTCCTCTAATCTGGAGCGCAGTTTTTCGATTACGCATCCACACTTTGCTCTTAAGTTCATCGCTATTTCAGTCGCAATATTTATTTTAAATTAGGTGACAATTGCTTTCATAAAATATGTTTTTCAAGTAACTTCACATAAATAAGTAAGTGAACTAAAATCCGAGTTCATGGGCGCAATTAATAGTACCACATTTTGAAATTTCCCTATCACGACATTTGTGAAATTCGAAAGGTTGCCAAATGCAATTTAGACATAATTTTAATTTCGTACGCGCGACAATGCAAATCACATTTTAAAATTGAAAGCAGCGATGTTTTAATTTAAAATTAATGATTGATTACTGGATTAAAATTACTTGATTTCTTGATTAAAATTATTAACTACTTGATTCTCAAACTAGTTGGGAAAATTGTGGAACTCTGATGACCATAGGCGCCCAATATTGGGATTTTTTTACAATATAACGTGCGGTTTCAATTATTTCGATTCATCTTATAACAAGATTAGTACTCGTGCTCAATTAATTAGTATCAGTAACAGTAGACGAGCTGCCAGTAATGATAAATAATATGGTTCTGATAAAAGACGGCCCAGGAAAAATGCCAGTTGAGTTACAATGAACGAGTCCATAGCAACCTTAGTGTACAGGAAGTGGTACCCACGTCAACTTAAGGCACAATCTCCCTAGAGTTCTTGAGAGTATATAAAAGAAAGTACTCTTTTAGGATACCTCTATAAAGACGTAATATCGAAAAATAATATTTACCTAGAGTTATCCGAAAAAATACTGAAAATAATGTGGATATAAGGGCATCAAAGTAATCGCGAAACGTTTATCCACTAAGAATCATTCATTTTTTCTCACTTAGTTATATTCATTTTTCATCAGGCGTATACATAGTCCGAGCAACGCGGGATCTTACTTATGAAACATTTTTTTTTAAATTAGGTATCTTGGTATAAAAGATTTTTCAAGATATTGCGTGCAAATTTCTCTCATAAAAATAAGTAACCAGGTCGTGGACTTAAAATGCACAACTAACCTGTACTCCTGGTCCTCGCCACCTTCAGGAGTAGGCTGCGGATGGCGACACCTGCGAAGAAGCAGAACTCACGATTAAAATGCCTTACGTTTTTAGTCTAAAAAACACGTCAAATGATGAATAAGATTAAAAACGAATTTACCGAAACGTCGGGTGCTACATAATTCACGCGGTAAATTCTTTTTTTATCTTATTTACAACGTCAAATAACCGCGATACTCTCCGATTTCACATCAAATGATGTCCAAAATTCACTTGATCCCTGACCCGATAAAAAAGTTAAGCGGTTGCGGAATTATGCGACAAATATAATTTCCGTTTTTTTTTTCAAAAGCGTAGCGGTAATACTGCGGCAGTTGGGATGCTAGCATTTAAATCCACACTAAATGATTGCATTCTGAAAACGAGGGTACATATCACGAGTATATATACATATATATACAAATTCAAATTGTTCAATTCAATTCTATGCTATTACATTAATCACACAGTATTACGATAATAATTACTGGAAAAAAGATAGTTAAATAAATAATAAAACCGATTACAGATTTCCATAAAATTACGGACTTTACGTTGATTACGTTGACATCTACTTTTATAAAATTAAAATACATACAAAATTTGCAATACTTATAAGGCTTGTATTTAGGCTGTATGCGTTAGTGTGATGAGCGTGTCTGTGGAGTGTGAGCGTGAGCGTTGGATATCGTGAGCGTGAGAGTTTATAAACTAATATGAAATAATAACAATAAAATATAATAATAGTAATATGAATCAGTATAGTAGCTTAAATGAATAGTCAGTTAATTGTATTGGTTATTTATTTATTTATTTTATTTTATAGCAAACTTACAGATAGTAAATATATGATACTAGTATCTTAAAAACATATTTAATCGAAACAAATTTACTATCCTGTGAATAGTTTGCAATGCTTGCATTACGCATTAACACAGAAATAACATGAACACGTTGATAGTAGTAAAAAATATAATAAAGCTAATAATAACATAAGGGTAAGAAAAGAAATAATTAAATAAGTTGTTAATAAGGTTATTTGGATAGATCAAAATAGAAGTATGAGTAATTGGATAATAATATTTATTATATATAATATGATATAATACAATAGTATGTTATAATATAATAATCATATAATACAGTACATTAGGATGGCAGTTAGTGAAATCTTAAAAAGTAGGAGATAGGCTAGGTATGATCGAATCCTTTATTATATTTATGGAATCATAAAATACAACTAATCCTTTACACGATTTATCAAAAACGCGACACATTCTGGCAAGAGGTCTGTTCGATCCGATGTTGTTATTGCAAGCGACTACCGAAAATGTTTGAGAACTCCTCGTTAGTCGCGGTGGCACACGAAATTGAACTTTTTCTAGACTAGCTGGGCTGTCTAGTCAATTGTGCAAAAGCTTATGGAGACACGTTATATCAGTTATAGTCCTACGTGTTTTTAAGTCTATTAGGTTGACGTCAGAAAGCCGCTCTACATAACCTTTTAGAGTATTTCTGAGGCCACATTTGTTCGACAGATACGAGTGATTTGATATACTTATGATTTGATCTACGGAGTATTTCTAAGTGCTTATGGAATTATTAAAAACTAGCGGAACCCGGCGAACTTCGTCTCGCCACGAATTTGTTCGCTTAGCAGCAGATGGCGTTACCATAGGTAATTTTCATCGACAGTTGTTTGAAATTTGCATTGTTTGTTTAAATTCTTCATTGAAAGCAGTCTGATTGTTTATTTTTTGTCTCACCAAAAGAGCAGTTTCATCAATTGCCATTTGTGGATTGCTAGTGCTTGTTGTACCCACTGATCATATAAATAAGATGCGGAACTCAGTACATTTGAATCGAAATTCACTTTTGTTAGTACCGGCGACTCTAATATAGCCAACAGCACAAAAACCACATTGCAGCCAACCGTCGCAATTTCTTGTAGAATGTGTCTGTCACACTCTTTTTCAACACTCTGGTTTTAGCAGAATGGCAACCCTCTGGTCTTGCGAAATGGCAACATCTGACCAATGCAATAGTTATCATTAACCAGCCTATTTATCGATATCGATAAAAACGCCACAAGCCAGCGCAGCCCACCTATCGATATCGATAAAAACGCCACAAGCCAGTGTAGCCCACCCTCACCGGATACATAAATCGATAGAAATAAAAACAAAATTACGAATCAAGCATACGGTTTATTGATGTCTCGTATTAGAATAAATATTAATACTATGAAAAAATGTGCCATTAAAAATACTGCCATAAAAGACACTCACACCCTCAGGTTCTCCTCTCTTGCGCCTAATTAGTCCGCAAACTATACATTTCTTATACATCGTCACCTTCTCTTATACATCGTCACTTTCCGAGAGGCGACACAAAACTCGAAAAACCCAAAATGAAGCCGGTAAGACGTAAAACACAAGTGACGCAGCAAACGGTAAGCAAACAACGCACATAAGACGCACCATTGATCACACGCACGACTGACAGCAGAGCGGAAGCGGTGTGCGGACGCTATGCGTGCGTATGCGCAGCAAAATGCCCAGTATGCACCCAGTATGTGTGATGGACAGAGCAAAGACAATAAATATACAGCTCGCGGAAAAGTGGGCAGACGCGGCTGACAACCGCATTTCGTGTTATTGTGGCATAGTTAAGTTGCCACCTTGATAGCCTCTGGCTCCATACAAATTTTCTTTCTATGGAAGTGGCCGCCCACTGGTTGTACCCTAAATGGAGGAGAAAAGTGTGTAAAAAGTACGATTTTGTTTGACAGAGAATGTTAGACATAAAATGCTTAGAATCTGGTGCATTTCCAGACACGAACGATCCTAATGGAACCAATGGTGTCAATCTCATTTTACCCCCTGCGCAACACAAAGCGAGTGGTTCGTGGCGGTACTTCAATGCATTGCAATATTGGCACAAATGGTCCATTTCTCCAATTTGCATGCATTTATAATCGCTGTATTGTTTCGTCAGGTCATAATAGATTGCCTCTCTGTATGTGTTTTGTCTCAAATTCAATCGTCTTCGCACTGCAACATTACGGATCCGTGCCGCTTTATTCAATTTTTGGCGACGCTCATCGCTTTCAGTTGCTCGAACCTCTCTTCACGAGTTACACAAATTTATTTAATTCAGTTGATTTACCTTCAGAATCACGAAAACGCTATCAAGAAATCGTAAAATTCAACTTAACTGTCAAATGTTAACTGTACCGCCATCTTGATTTTCGAATTTTTATTCTTGTCAAGCAACGCCATCTATGATCAAGCTTAGTACCAAAATAATTTTCGGTTTTTCACATTTTTCTCACTTTTCCGAGAGATTTTCCGGATTTTTTATTGCCTATAGTAAGACCGAAGTGATTATGAACAAAACAAAAAAAGAATCATCCAAATCGGGTTAGCCGATCGTGAGTTATTAGGTAACATACATAAAACCCGACTCATTTTTATTATATAGATATCAATACCATCAATTTCTGGATGCATTCGTTTTAAAACGCGGTTAGAAATTCATACTTATATGTTGTGTTAAAAATGATTTTTAAATACTTACAACTCCATCTATACGTAACGTGTAGAACTCTATTGGCAGTTGGCTTAAATCTCTTAGTACACGTCATGGCCCAGTTAAATTGCCAATATAAGATAAAGTTGGCTGCGCAACCACCATGTCTATTTGTGTATTATATTTATATCTAATTTCGTTCTCTCTGTTGTAAAGGGGAAAGGGGGTGTTTGCGGGCGCGAGCCGCGACCTGTCATCTCAGCTGTCAACTGCGGCACAAAAAAATTGTATTGAAACCGTGTCCCGCCTGACGCGGCGAGTTGTGTTTCTGATGTGCGATAAGGAGTGGCGCTGGCTCCTCTCGGCGCGCACAATGCCGACCCTCCCGCTAGGTGTGTCTACCCCCTTTTCCATTTGAATATCGAATGCAAATACGCACGACGCTCTCCTATTCCATTTCCCCAACAGAGGAGGAAGAACGCGTCCGACCGATAAAGGCGAACATTTCTCTTCGTCTGACCGTTAAATAAGTTTCTCTCGCGCGGCCGTGGGGCAGTCACGCTTAATGGGGAGGAAACTTATGAGGGAGAAAATTCTCCCATGACTAGATGACGTGGCGATCCGCAAAGACTAAACACCAAGCAGTGCTTTCGACTCCACTTCTGATATCGGGTATATTTGAATGACTAATCCGTCAGAACCTGGAAGATATTTACGACTAAGTTTCCAAAATTATTAACTTTCAAAACAGTGTTGAAAAAATTAAAGGACATTCCATTATCAAAACTAATTTCTACTCTTTTTTGCAAAATTTCACAATGGGTGGGTTTATTGTCAATCTCTTATAATCAACCTTACTCTAAAGTGTTCATATGTATGTGTGAAAGTGTGTGTCTTGTTATTGTGTGTGTCATCGATCGACAGAATTGAAATGCAATTTCGTAAATTTCATCCCAACGGAAAATGGTGACCCGGCCGGGAATCGAACCTGGAACCTTACAATGTAAGATCAGGCGACCTAACCACTAGACCGCCATTCCACTTCCATGACATGTTTTCGTCGATGTAAGTTCCTGGAAATTTAGTGGACTTGGCAATCTCGATAGAATAATTTAACGCTAACTGGTTTTCTTTTTTATTTGAGAAGTTTATCAACACTGCTTTGCTTAAATTTGGCGACATCGGGTTCGCTCTAAACCAATCATTGACTTCAAAAAGTGTTTCGTTTATTAATTCCTCCATTTTTGTTCTACAATCACTTTCAAGAATGCACGTGGTGTCATCTGCAAGTTGGACAGTTTTGGCACAAGTTGATAGTTGCTAAATCGTTACAATAGAGATTGAAGAGGAGAGCTAATATTGAGCCCTGAGGCACACCGATGTTTACTATTTTACATCTCGATTGCTCAGCGTTTTCCTCAATTCCATCAATTATTTTAATCTCCACCACTTGCTGCCTATTTTGTAGGTACGATTTAATGAGTGAATTAGCCACTCCTCTAATTCCATAATGGTTTAGCTTGTCTACCAAGGTATTGATGTTTATACAGTCGAATGCTTTGCTTAGATCGCAGAACAGTCCTGCTGAAAGCATCTTCTTGCTTCGACTATTCTCAATCATGAAACATGCAGACAGCACGGCATCCTGTGTAGATTTTTTTTGTCCGAAATCCATATTGACTGTCTGAAATGACCCCAAATTTTTCAAGGAAACCATTTTGTCGTTTTTCGATGATCTTCTCCAAAGTTTTGAGAAATTGCTCAGTAGGGCTACGGGTCGATAATTTTCTACGCTCGTGGGATCGCCCTTTTTCATATATCGGTGTAATATTGGCTACTTTATTACAATCTAGAAATATTCCCTCTGAAAAGCTTAAATAGTAGGTTATGTAGAACTCTTTGGATGCTTTCTATTTTTCTAGTTTTTATATATTGTTGTTATTGAATTGCTGATTCTCTATGTTTTCTCGTTATTTCTGTTGTTTTTTATTTTTCTAGTTTTTATGTCTTTGTTATTGAATTTTTGAATTTCTATGTTTTTTTGAAATTATTAGTTTTTATAAACTTTTTTATAATTTTATGAGTAATTTGAAATGTAATTTTATTTATAGAAATACCACTAGATATGTAATTTCTATACCCAGATCGGGTTTTTGAAAATAAATTATTCTTATTCTTATTCACTGTCCATTCTACAGGTGACCTAACCACTGTGTTCTTCATGGCCAAACTTCGTCTTCTTCTTAGAGTGCTTTATCCTCTTCGGAGGTTATCTATCATCATAGCTATCTCAAATTTTATTAAATTGTTCAGCCGGGGAATCCGGGGTCTTCCTGAACTTCTCCGTCCTGGTATTTTGACAAGTTGTAGTAGGTGAAATTAACTGGCCTTTATAACGTATCCGAAGTATTTCAGTTCTCGTTATTTAATCTTCGCTAGCAGGTCAAATTCGTTTCCCATCCTCTTGAGTAATATTCATCACGAACTTTATCGGAACTTAAGCATCCTTCCTTATACCTAGTATTCGAATGCCTGAAAATTTTCACAAAAGCGTTCCGTCTTGGACCATGATTTCATGTCAAATAAAAGAAATATAAAAACATAACATCTAATCAATCTCATCTTAAAGCTAGGTTAAGGTCGTTGTTGGTGAGAACCATTATCAATTTGTTGAATCGTTTCTGAATTGTTGTATAGGATATTTTATCTCCTGGCTATTGTTTGTTTATTTATTTGAAAACTTCATTGCACACACAATAGAGCACAATATGGTGGGCCTATTGCCAAGTGTATATGGGTATATCTAACGGCCATACCGCCAGGGATATTATGACTAAATGTTTATGTTGGAAAATTAGTTTAAAACAAGTGTAATTTTTGTAAAGTAGTGGTCATAATGAGCGAGTACATTTGCATAATAAACGTAATAAAGAAAATAAAATTGAAATTAATGACAGTATCGAAGAGAGGAATAAGATATAAGTATCAGATAGGAAACGGGTGGAGGAAGTAAGGGGGGGGGGGTTACATTCGTTAAACAAATGTCTCCTAATGGGTTGTTCTAAAACCCGATCAGGTTTACAATTTGTACCAGTGGCAAAGATATACAGTTCCATATTCTGGCCGCCTGTACGGCAAATGAATTTGACATGAAATTTGATGAATGCTGGGGTATAGCCAGTAATAGATTTTAGTGAAAGCGTAATGGAAGGTCATGGGATGAAAGCAGAGAGAAGATATTATACAAATTTAGATGCATGTTTGAATAAAGTATACAAAAGAGTAGGGTGAGATTTCAGACATCGTGTGATGGGAAGCCACTCCATTTGCCTACGAAAGGTCGATGATATGTGGTCAAACTTCTTCAGGAAATAAATAAAATAAATACAAGTGTTTTGAATCCTTTCAGTTTATTGTCCTATTCTTCATTCATATGAGGTACTAGTATTTCTGGACATGCTCCAGTTGAGTCTGGTTCACTTGAATATTAGCGGTGACATTCTGCGTTTTTTGCTGATGCCACCATGACGTTAGTTTTTTATTTATTTACGTTTAAACCGTATTTACTACTGACTCGCTGACTTTAAAAGTTAGTTCCTGAAGTTCTATACCAGTGAAATATTATATCTTAAATTTTCATATTCGTGGTTCAAAACAACTTTTTATTTCTATATATATCTAGGTGGCTCTCAATTCTCAAATCGCTTAATCTACGTTCAGGAATGTTCAAATCAAGTCTTGGAGCAACTTTTCTAATAAATACGATGCCGCACTCAAAGAGAGAAAACAAACATTCAAATGTAATAACATTCATTCGCAGCGAGGGTGTTTGGTGTATAGGCCTGTGGGGGAGTTTGTTTTGTTTTCAATGCGGCGTGTGGGGGAGGGGAGGGGGGCAAGGGGGGGGGGGGGGTGCGCTAAACGATCGTCCACTCGAGCCCAAGTCGAGTGCTTGACGCGAGCAACTGATTAGAGTGACTGCCGACGCGTACAATCACAGCCGCCCCCTCCAAACCCCAACCCCTTCTGCCCATCCCATTCACTTACAAACCCCTGATCCTCTCGCTCTCCGCTCCCGTCGCGATTACGGCGTTGCACGCGCTGTACTGTAATGGACATTGGCATTATATTAACCACATTTCAATAGATAATCTCCTATGTGTTGAATTCTTGGGTAAAGTCACTTGAGTAGTCACTAAAAGAGTATTCCGGTAAGCAGTATATATAAGTAAAATCGAGGAGCCTACAAACCTCCACCGAACAGATAATTGCGTCGAGAGTAGCCTTATTCTCTATATGATTTTATCGTATTTTATTTGAAAATTTTGGACAACGAGCGGAGGTTTTAAACATTGGCTTAAAGAAGTAAGTGCGTTTACCACAATGCGTATGCGAAGAAACGAGAGGAAAGCGGGAAAACATGTATGGAACCACATTGTCCCCACACCATCAAAGCGAAAGGCGTTTATACGAATACCACAACGATTAACACAACGCCAAGAATCAACGTAAATTAATGTGGTCTGTAAATACAGTAAATTTGTAAAGGTAAAAAGTAGTGGCTTATTCAGCTGGTAAAAGTATCCTACAAGAAAGATCTCCACCATAATTTTCCAATACGATGTCATTAGCTAGATATATCATAAAACTCGTCAAGATTGAGATAGCCTAACAGCAAAGGGGTTGATTTGAGGAAGGGTGGAGGGGACGGGGTGGAATCCAAGATGGCGCACCTTCTGCCCACAATGGCGTCTGTTATTCCGCTTCCGCTGCAAATTAAACGTAAACATTGGAGATATCTTTTTCTGCGGCGGCCGAGGCGCTGTTTGACGCCGCTCATTGTTGTCACTCGAAATATAAGCCTGATGGGACGAGATTCTTTCCCATGACTGCCATTGCGTAGCAATGCAAATCACTCGTGTACAATATCGCCTCCTCCAATGATTGACAGCCGTAACATAATATTATAATAATAACACGGGGATCAATAAGGTGACATTGTTGCTGTGCGATTGTTATATAGTTATAGGTGTTCGGAGAAACAGGTTTCACAGCTGCTATAATACAACGTGAGACGAAGTCATTATTGAACTGTTGTTTTTAGGTATGGCGGCTTCCCAGATGAACCAGAGTATGTCATCCTACTATGCAGCGGCAGCCGCTGGTGGTGCGGCAGCTTACGGACCCGCGGCGCTAGGAGCATCCATGGCAGCAGCAGCGGCGGCCGCTGCACACCATTCAGCGCTCTCCACCCCTGCACAGGTGAGACTTTTGAACCTCAATACCAAATACCCGCTCATGCTTAAAATTTCATGGATTGATAAGGTTTAAAAATTAATAAAATGTGTGCTACAAAGAAACTAATAATCACGACGATCAAACGACAGAAATGGGATTGCTTTCACCGACCTTTGTGAGAAGCAACTCGAGAAATCTACGATCCAACCTCTGAAGAAGAGAAGTTACACGACCGAGACGAAGAAACCTAACAATATCCACTACAGAGAGACAAATGATATAAAGTTCTTGACTTCCTCGGCGTTGACAAGGACCATTCTTTCAATGTGAGACGATAATAGCGTCGATACTTTTGGACGAAACATAAGAGCCGCCATCGAGATTCATTACTTTCTCGTAATAGAAGACAGATTAGTCCGATGATCAACGCAAACTGATCTTCAAAAGTGTTTTACAAAAAATGTAATTTAGAAAAAGGTATGAGAAAATCGTACCACAATATACAAATCCAGTTTTATATCTTCGTTATGTCTAGTTTAATCTAGTTAACCCTTCAAGCCCCGCGACTAAGCCCCGCGACTTCTATATCGAAGTCAACTGAACGCGTCCAGGAAAAGTGATTTGATTGGGTTTTTCGTGTCATTCCGTATTCAGTTGTATTTTATTTAAATGCACGATGATATTTGTATCATCGTGCATTTAAATAAAATACAACTGCATACGGAATGACACGAAAAACCCAATCAAATCACTTTTCCTGGACGCGTTAAGTTGACTTCGATATCGAAGTCGCGGGGCTTGAAGGGTTAAATAACAATAATAATAAAGCATTTAATTAAGCATAAACAAATTGGCGAGCTTTTTGCGTTTAAACAATATTTTACAACTGCCCTAATGGGATAACATATTATTATGTTGCGGTAAAAATAGGTAATATAAAGCTATTATTAAAATCGCTAATAGGTAAAGGCAGTCACTTATATGTATCTAACATTAAAATCAAACAGAAAATGAATCATAAATTGAAAATTTGCAAAAGCAATAAACGTATAATAACGCAGGGAAGGTGGAAGGGGGCGGCGATAAGATAAATGTATAAGCGCGTGGTAAAGTGTTTTTTGAACCTGCGTTTCAAGCAATACAAACTTGGTGCTGTCCTTACATCTGTGGGTAAAGCATTTCAGAGACGGGCTCTATGCCTCCAGATATAATAGATTAAGAGTAGACCGCCACGGTTCCTGACCAACAAAAGATTGGCTATATGCACTACATCTTTACACGATCGTTTGTTCAAAATCACTCACACGGGCGCCTTCATGTAAGCGATTTACTGCGGATCCCTTTAACGCGAAAGTTCTATTAGATTGCAAGTGTGAAAACTCTACAGGAATCTAAGTGAATGTACGATCCTAGTAATTGAAATTCTTTCAAATAATATCTTTCAATCTGAACTAAGTACATGTAAGTAAAATGAAATAAAGCCATGTAAAACCAGGTGTTTTAGGAGGCCCCAATATTGGCGTAAGTTTCCTTCTTTTTATTCCGTCGTAGCCGTCTTTAACTTCGACTGCCAAGTTTCTCTGGGATATGTGTAATAGGGTATGTTCTAGGAGTTTAAACATTTCCAAATTGTTGGCCTATTAAATCAGTCAAGCACATTGATGTTACCTTTTAATTTGTTAGATATTGCGAAATATTATCTTTTTGCCATAATTCGATTTACCTATATTTCCATTGATCGAAGTGTCTTGGAATTTGTACGATAAATCATGGAGTTGCAAACGATCATTTCCCGCTTAATTTAATCCGATCACAGCGTCACAATGGCCACCGTTTCCCTTTCCCCAGCCCCCCTCCCCACTACACGCTACTCTATACAACAGTGCTCGAAGTAGCAGATAAGGTGGCACAAATAAAATCAATTTACCGCAAACAATGGCGGACCCTCTTGTAATTCCGCGGCGGTTTTTCATTTCATAATGCGCCGCGATGAAGAGCTGCACATAATCCAATTATGTCGACCGCCTCGATTACTGGCACAAAAGTCAGGTAGCTG